>JAQFZG010002061.1:0-18120 GCA_034695465.1 Entomobrya nicoleti
GAAGAAATCCTTTTTTTGTTTTTGTGGCTTGACGATGAATAGGAAATTTGCGTACTGACCTGTCAACCCTCCGTCAAACTCTTTATTTTCACATTTTATCTGGTTATATATATTATATGTTTTATGACCAGAATGAAAGAATATATAAAATCGCCGTAAGCTCACTCAACCCATATAGTGGTACCCCCAGTACTTTCTCCACTTCGTGCACTATTACCTCCGTTTGAACAATTTTTTTTCTTCACAGGTTCGCTATAGTTGCTTGACTCTTTTAAGATTGCTCTTTCAATGCTAGATAACTCGACCGTTGCACAAGCAACTGAACCACCTGCACCATTCAGTAAGGGAAACTAGCACATATTTGTTCCCCAAGGTTACATATTTGTACCCCCCAGATTTGTACCCCAATAACGCAAATCTATACCCTTGGGGTACACATTTGCGTTCCACAAAAATAGGGGTGCAAATATGCACCCATGGGGCACAAATTTGCGCTGGAAAATCATTCTTGATTATAAAGGTTGGGTTGTGATCATGGTAGCTAGGCAATTAATGAGATTACAATCCGGTCTGTCTGTAGACACGATTTCTCAAAAACCCCTTGACCATATGACACCAAAATTGGTACACATAAACTTTAGGTCAGGACCCTCTTGAGATTGCTTTTTAGACCCCCCTGACCCGAGATAGGGGGTCTAAAGGTCACATGCATTTTAAATAGATTTTTTTTAAATTTTCGATTCTTATGCAGGGTCATCAGCTGATCACAATGGAATGCATACACGCATCATATACCAGCATATGCCTCTCATCATACGCTATTTTCGGTAGTTTCATATCAGAATTTTACATTCTTCTCGTTATGTAAGACGTTGATTTTTAAAGGACCCAGGAGCGCAAATATGCGCTTCTGGGGTCCATATTTGCGTCCTTTTTTGTAAGTTTCAGTTAATTAACTATTGATTAGTTCTTAATTAACTTTATAAATTTTTGAAACCATTTTCTGGTAAAAATTTTAAAATGCTACCTATTAATCCTTTAAGAAGAAAAAATAATAACAAAAATCATCAGTAGTCAATCGTAAACTTTTTAATTTTAAAATCAAAATATTTGCAAGTTTCCCAGTTGGGACTAAAAATACCTCAGTGTCAAAATGTTCTAAATTTGACGGAGATTTTAACGGTTTCGAGAAAAGTATGTAGCGCTTGACGAAATTTTTGTGCGCGATGGTTTGAAAATTTATCAATGTTTCGGGGTACAAATTTGTACCCCGGGGGTGCATATTTGTGCTCTTTTGCGAAAAAGATATCAAATGTGTACCCCAAGGGTACAGATTTGCGTCCTTGGGGTACAAATCTGGGGGTACAAATATGTACCCTTGGGGGACAAATATGTGCTAGTTTCCCTTACTGCCATTGTTCCGCATCATCAAAAATTCCCATTCTATGGAAATCCCCAGTTTCACTCTCATATAAAACTGGTTTGTGCTATACTCGATTTGTGACACTGGTTTGTGGTTAGTGGATACAGGGAATGCACCCGCTTTGCATGGAAAAACTTTCGCCTTGATGTCATCCAAAAGGAAGACTGGGCTAAACGATGAAATAATAAATACGATGTAAAAAAGCGATCAGTAAAATAAATGTAAAATACATATGTATTCCAACAGAAATTTGGTTAAAAGAGGTTTAACAAAAACCAAAGTTTAACTATTGCTATGGAACCAAAAATAATATGTCAATATTATTTTAAATGTATTGAGAAGTTAACTTAAAACTATTGGAAATATTTGTGCAGTGATTTCATAAACACAAAGCCATGTACAGTGCAATCACCAAATGAAAAAATCTAAACAATTCGTTTATCATTGTGCAAATGTCCCTTCCAAACACGGCAATCTACAAATTCGATTTGGATAATGATTTTATTTTTTAAATCATTTTTTATATTTAAAGTAACCAACCATATATCCTTACCAACGTGCAGTTTTCAAGTAAGTTTGGGTTTTTTTTTTGCGGACCATTTCTTCTTCAATTGATATGCTAGCGAAAAGGTCAAGCACTCCTTGAAATATTAGCAAAATCCAAACAAACAGGATGAGCTTTGCGGCCACAAGATGATTACGATATGATTGTAGCGGTGATATAACCCTTTTGTACCCAATGGCCATCATAAATTAAGCAAAAAAATGTTTAAGATATAGCAATTATACAACTATTAAAAAAAGCTTACTTTACTTGCAATATTTAAATTTACGTGCAAAAAATCGGGAAAAAATAAATGCTTATGCTTAGTTACAGTGTCAAAAATTATTTAATATTCGGGCTTTCCTTTTCAACCTGTTGTATTATGGCACGAATGATAGCTCCAAATGGAAAATACGTTGATAGAAGTGGCAATGCTATAAAAACGTTCGTCTTTGCTAACTTATTGAAAGGAATGACTAGTTTTGCTATTCATACAAAAGAGAAGATCATTACCGTGTTAACTAAATATATTTTTAGGATAAAATGTCTTACAAATTAATTGTCTTATAATTACCTTTCAAGATAAACCGTTTAGTAAAAAATAGGAAAATTGTTTTTCTTTATTGTGTAACTTTGTGCGTTTATAATGAAATATTGTGATCTGAAAAAAATATCAGAGAGAAAATTTATGATTTTTTTATTGATCGCTTTTTGACTTTTAGGGGAAAAAGCGTTTTTACTACAAACAAAGATGAACTCTTATGAATATGGTATACACTTAAGAATAATATTAATTTAGTGTTATTTTTGTGTTTCTCGGTTTGTGTGTTATTCTCAAAATTGAATAGTCGCAAATTGCCCCATGGCCTTGTCTTCATAAACTGTACATCTGTCTTAATTTCCCCTTTCCCCGTCTTTTCTTCTTCATTTTATTCCTAGTTGTTGTACCTTGTTCTTGCTTGCTCGCTATCAATATTACAAGCCAAAAAGGCCACCAAAAACGGGCATCAGGTTTGCATTTGAAGTAAACTAGATTCAATTTACATGGTTGACAAAATGGAAAACTTATCATATGGGCACATTACCGGGGGAAATGAGAGATACTTGAATATGCACACTTTTAATAGGTATTATACATAACATGTAGGCTAAAATAACATGTTCCTACAAAAGGGCATTTAGATACGTAACTTTCTTCAAATATTTATGTAAAGCAGATGTAAGCATAGATAGTTGTTTGAAGACATAACATGTAAACTGTTACATTTGATCTGATTTGGCGGAACAGTTTTTTATGGCAAGTTTGGAACATTTCACATGTAAATGGTGTAGTAATTTCACCTGGGGCAATGCGGGACACCTAAGTTTTTCCTTCCTTTTTTGTGTGAGCTCTATCCAAATAAAGTTGTATTTGCTTGTTACTCAGCATCTGCATCTTGAAAAACTACTGCTCACATATATCATACAAATAAAAGCGAAAACTTGACTTGGGGCTTACTATCAAGTAATCTACCCTCAACACCAAACTTAGATATTGGAGTCCCTTTATTACAAAAAACCAAATCATAAACACTTCTGTTCGTTTGTGTTTTTAGATACAGTTTTTAGTAAGATTTGTTCTTCTTTTTTGGGGGCACCTTGAAACACTCTTGTTGGTATTTCTTCCAAAAATGTAACATTTCAAAGAAGCTTCGTAGTAGTACGCCACTTTTAAAAGACAAAACGAAACGAAACAAGAAGTTCTGCGGAAATGATACAATGCAGTCTTAGACGTTAATTTTTGAATGCAATGCTACTATATTTTATGGCGTAAATAACTTTTACTTTAACACAACGATACTTTAACACATCAAATAAAAACTAAAGGTTAAAGAATAAGTTTAAATTGATGCAAAAATTATTGGTGCTACAGCTTTATAGTTTTTTTCAGCTTTGGAAAACAAAATTAAATCTAACGTTAAATTGTACTTTCCGGTTTTTCGTATCGATTTGGATTTGTGAAGTGAAATATGACAATTCATTAATGATTTATATTTTTTGAATATTGTAATTGTTCAATAATCTCAGGTTTCCTCATATTTCTTAGAGTGACTAGTGTGCTACGGGTGTTGGAGTGAGAGTCACATTTTAGACCACAGAAGTATTTTTTTCTTTACTTTGGCTTGGCTGTGGCAACGGCCGCACTACCAACAAGATCAACCAACATAACCAACCTTCTCTGTCAATCTGCATGTAATGCACGAAACTCAAGTTGTACTCGAGCATATTTCTGTCAGGATTTGTTTGGTAGAAAAAATGATTGAATGTGAAAATAGTAAAATTTGTGCAAATAAAATACTATTTATTGTACTTAAATTTAAACAACGGCAATAATTGCTATTTAATAATAAAAAAAAACGGGGCACCCCAAGACTCCATCTCATCTCTTATTTTTTCCTCAACTTTTTTTTTCGCGTGAATCTAATTAGCGTTAACTCTTCCCCACTTTTTTTCTTCCACACACAAAAAAAGGGGAAAAAATTAAAAGAAGCGTACACGGAATATAGCTAATTTGAAAAAAAGTTTACTTTTTTAATTTAATGTTTAAAAAATTAATAGTGTGACAATAACACCAAAAAATATCAAAAACTATTAACAAGTAGTCGGTGGTAAATTTAACCTGTGCATCAGCATACATCTGATCGGGATCGCAAGGTCAGGTGGAACTTCTTTCAACGGTTCCAGCACTTGCCAATATTGTACGGGCAAGTAGCTGGACACAGCCTCAGATTGTCAAATTCTATAATTGAATTTGTTCACTGAATACTTTCCTAGCTGATATAGCTCTTTCTGTCACTAAATATGCTATTTTAAAATATTTTTCAATGATGGGCTCGGAAGCAGAGGATTCTCAGCTTATCATCAATGAGCTTTTAGCCTCCACCGTACACGCCTTATCAACAGAACGAACTGCTGACGACATTGCAGCGGTATTTCAAAAATTCTATAGTGATAATGAGGTCCAGGACGCAAGAACATTACTATGCAGTTTGCAAATTCTCGGGAAACGCTCATCACGAGTGAAGACTACAAGTTCAAGAGAGAAAGACATTTGTGAGATAATACAATGTATTATCAAAGAAGACTGGAAGGGAAAATCAATTAAACTGGCAACTGTAGACCTTTCCAGATATTGCCCTGTTCCTGCGGCAATTGGGGATGAACATGTACTTCGGCTGGAACTACAAGAGCTCAAATTAAAGGTGGAAGATTTGATGGGTGCCTTTATGGAGATAAAGGCCATGTCCAATAATGTTGAAACTGTGGCAGCGGAGGTGAAGGAGCACACATCAACATTATTTAAATCTCAACATCACGCCTGTGCAATCAACCATCCCAAATCATCTGGGGAGGTGCTCAGAATTAATAATACATCTGATAGTCATCAGAGGAGACATAGAAATAGAAAATAGAGTTACAGCTGACGGCAACTCGCGTCCTGAAACTCCACTTTACTCACAAATTGCTGCATTGAAACGGCATGGCTTATAACAGGATAACGCATGGATGACTGTAACGCATTAAAGAAAGGAAAGTAACAGACATTCAGTAACTGGAAAGAAGGAATCAAGTATTCGGTCAACACAAAGAATGAAGCGTGGAACGCTGTTTTTAACACGATGCAGTAAATCAACAACAACGGAGCAAATTTCAAATAAAGTCTCCAAAAATATACCAGGATATCCGCTCATGCACATTCTAGATTTAGAAAACAAATTTTGATACATCCTCCTACAAATTAACATTTGGTTTGGGGGAAGCTAAGCTGTCAGAATTCTTCAAAAAAGTCCTTGTTTATTACCTTTGGCCTGCTTTTGTTGTAGTCAAACCATTTGCAATGGGGCAACGTAAACCTGATTCATCGTCAGGCATTCACACTAACAGAAAATAATATGAAGGTGGTTTCATGGAATTTCAAAAATTTCAAGACAAATGCGGCTTGGCTTGCAGCAGTGCCCTTATCATTTGACATCTTGCTTTTGCAAGAAACTTGGTTGTTTAGTTTTGAGGAAAACTTATTAAATAAACTTTTTCCAAAATATCAATGCTATAGTGCTTCATCAATGTCAAACCACAAAAATTCTGTTAGGGGACGACCATATGGTGGAACGGCAATTTTAATCAGTGATAAATATAAACATTTGATTACTAGTTTTACTGGTAATGACCCCAGATTACTAACTCTCAAAATGGATTCCTCGTTTGGGGAACTACTAGTTATAAATGTATATTTACCCTGCAACAGCAGTCAAAATGAAGAAATGTTAACTCAATATCTTGGTAAAATACAAACTTTAATTCAAAATCATGACGGGCCAGTTTTAGTTGCCGGTGACTTCAATATCTCAAATAAGCAAAAAATGTTTAGTGAATTATTAAGTTTGTGTAGTGACCTTGACCTTGAAATACAGGATTCCAAATTCCTGCCAAAGGAGACCAACACATTTATCAGTGCTTGTGGTAGTACTAAGTCCTGGATTGATCACTGTATCTCAACAGAGGGAATGGTTACAGATGTAACTATTCCTTATCATCTTTGTCCAAGTGATCATTTGCCTCTTGTCATTACCCTTAAAAATATTAAACCAGTAAAAACTCGGGAACCTATGTCTTATTCACATAAAATTAAATGGAATAAGATGAATTTTGATGACATTTTTCAATATAGATTTAATGTAGAAAAATCATTAACTCAAATAGACTGGAACTTGTGTGAGGACCCTAAATGTGAACTGAAGTGTCATGTTAGTAAAATTAAAGACTTATCATCTTTTCTAGTTGAAACTTTAAAGTCCTCGATTCCAATGAAAAAGAACCAACGTTGGAGACATGTTAGTGCTGCCGTTAATGGTTGGAATGATATAGTGAAAGTAAAATATCATGATTACAGGGATATTTATCTGAAATGGTTAAAAATAAAGGACTCGAAGTTTTACGATGAAATGAAAATCAAAAGACATGAATTTAAATATGCTTTAAGAAAGTGTCGGAGAGAAAGTTTTAAACGGACTAGTGAAGAGCTAGCCTTAAATTTTAAAGCAAAGGACTTTCGGCGATTTTGGGATCACGTCAAAGCTGAGGAGAAGGGCTCAAGTCAGTCACTTAGCAGTTGTGTTGATGGGGTACAAGGAGAAAAATTGATAAGTAACTACTGGGGGGAGATTTATGCTAAGCTTTGTAATGAGGATCAAAGGACAACGCATTCAGACTATGTTTCTCTGTATGCCAGAGAAGGGCGGAATAACAGCTCTTTGAAGGTTTTGAAAGTTGACCAGACTGTGCAAATCATCAAAGCACTAAAAATAAATAAGGCAGTTGGATCGGATGGCCTGCAGTCTGAACATTTCCGGAAAACAGGAAATAGTATAGTGATACCAATTACAAACCTAATCAACTCCATGATAGCCCATCGCTTTATTCCCGATTTTATTATGAAAGTAATCATTGTTCCTATTGTGAAAAAGAGAGGATTGGATCCGTCGATGAGCAATCACTATCGTCCAATAGCACTTGCCAGTATTTTTTCAAAAATAATTGAAATGTCATTACTAACTTTATATAGTATGTTTCTGCATACGACTGATAACCAATTTGGATACAAAAAGGGCAGTGGAACTGAACTAGCAATTTATACAGTGAAACAGGTAGCACATCATTATGTGCGGCATAACACTCCGGTATATGCCTGTTATTTGGATGCTTCAAAAGCATTCGACAAAGTTAATCATTTTCTTCTCCTCAAAAAATTATGTGATAGGGGGCTTTCGGGAGTGGTAGTTGGGTTTCTCACGTTTTGGTTTAGATCGCAGAGATTTTTGGTGCGGTGGGTGTCAACTCTTTCTGACCCATTTCCGGTGTTCAACTCAGTCCGTCAGGGGGGCCAAGCCTCCCCAATATTTTTCTCTGTGTACATGGACCACTTGAGTGACCTGTTGACAGCCACAGGGCTGGGGTGTCATGTTGGAAATTGTGTAGTTAACCATGCAATTTATGCTGATGACATAATTTTATTAGTATTAACAATAACTGCGCTTAAAAAACTACTGAAAATCTGTGAAGACTATGGTAATTCACATGATCTGCAATTTAATCCAAAAAAGTCTGTTTTACAGTGTTTCTGTGACCATTCGTTTGACAATACAAGACCACTTATCAAACTTTGTGGAAAATCCATACAGTGGCAAGAGACTGTCCGTTATCTGGGTTATGATATTAAATATAGGAATAGGGACTCTGAAGAGATTTTGCGTAGGAGGAGGGAGCTTTACTGTAATGCAAATTTGATTAAATCAAGGTTTGGAAGTTGTGGTGCTAGTGTTAGGTTATACCTATTCAAGACATATTTTTCTACAGTTTATTGTAGTAGTTTGTGGGCTCCTGTGTCACCTAAAATTTTGAACCAAATACGTGTGGCTTACAACGATAGTTTTAGGATTATCATGAAATATGGGCGGATGAACAGTGCTTCACAAATGTTCGCTGATTGGGAAACTCGCGATTTTTGGGGAATGAGACGATTGGCAGCCTATTCGCTATTGAAAACGATATCGGAGACATCGAATAAAATTATTGTATCTGTAATAAATTCAAATTTTTTCACTGAATCTTCACTCTCAAGAGTTTGGAAGAGTTTGCTGTTTAACATTTCATAACGTTTTTTTTGTAACTACTTGTATTTATTTGTATGTAGAAATTTAGCTTTGACCATTTTTATAATGATTTGGATTTCTTGCATTTTTTATACTTCTAATGTAAATGTAATTGAAGTCTGCAATAAATGAATATGATGATGATATTAATTTTTGTGTGAATCTGCGATGCAACTAACTCAGACTCTGAATCTGGAAAAAGGGTGGGTTTAGATGAATTTAAACTTCATATTTGACCAAAAATCTGCTTTAACTCCAACAATAATGATTTATTTATTCACAGTTAACTAGTCAATCAATGTACACCTAATGTGGAAATGAATTTACAGGGGCTATTTAGTAACATGACCAGTAGCTAATGCCTTTACCTATTATTCATATTCGGATTTTATCTCGTTTTTAATCATAAATACAACTTTTTAGCACAAACTTCAAAATAAAATAATACCTGAATACGCACAATATTAACACTTAAGCTTTTTTATTCAATTTAAATAATTTTACTTCTTCGAGCTGGTGCTCAACATGGCTAAATTATCAGTTATTTTCCATTTTCGATATCAAACCTTTACGATTAACCTATTTTTACTACATCCATGCTATTGTGTTACACGTATCATCAGTCCACCTTTCGCTTTACTGATCTCATCATCATCCAGAAAAAATAAATACGCAATCTAAATGTACGTTTCTTTGCCATAGATCTCAAATTCTCATATTCCCCCACCATTAAACTTTCTCAAATCTCCACATATTTCAACACCCATCCCGTTTTCTACATTCATCAGTCCTTGTGTATAGTAAGCATGCTGAAAAACGTATTATAGCATAGCTCTAGCCATGCTTTGTTGGTTACCATTCCCATCATTTTCATGATCATCGGAACTTGTGGCTTGCATATTTACTACATTTTGCTTCACCATACCAGCATTGGCTTACTCATCGGTATTCTCTTGCATTTTTGTTAACTCTTTCCCTGGCACATAACTAACAAATGTCTATGTAAGAATATATGTTCTCATGACTTTCCCATTTTTCGCTCGTGGAAAATGTTAAGCAGATATCCGTCGTAAAAAAACTAGTAAGGTGTACAACTTGCTCAAAATACATTAAGCAGAAAACGTTTTGAAATGTTTCCTGTTTTTCGATTTTTAGTTGAATACATACCTGCATTTATTAGACTCAAAAGTTGTATTCATATTTTTCCTGATCAAGGCAATGATGATATTTTAGTTGAAAAAACGATGAGCCCAACTCATATAATATCGTCCATGAATACGTCTTTTCTTGGCTATTGGCTAGCTGAAATTCGAATTATTAATCATGAGCAAATTTACTTCTTCAAGTGCTTCTACCTTAACTTCAAAAACAAACTCAACTAAAAAAGTGTCTCTCGCATCATCAAGTGAGTAGTCAATTCTAGGTACATTTTAGTCGTAAATTAAGATTCTGGAATCCCTTTTCTGTAAAACTAATCTTTGACCGGAATTTTTTAGCCGGACGACAAATGACCGGGCGACATTTTCCATAAATAAAATTTAGAAAAAAACGACAAATGATCGGACGACATTATGCATGCATTATCCTTAAGAAGATACCACATTTTACATAATATTAATCTTTCCGAGCTATAATCATACTTTCATCTGAGTGAGTGTGCTGCTGCGGTGATAATAAAATCTTGACCAATCTGTAATTTTGTCATAGAACTCATGTTAAATATATATCTGTTATCTTCTGTTAAGGGCTGTTGGGCCCTTCGCTCGTTTTAGGTCATCTCAATTCGACCGTGATCATCTAAAATAGCCCCACTTTCCAACACATTAGTATGTTTACTAACTAAGAGCTAAGACTAATTAAGTGCATATTCAAATGATGTATCGGGGTTCCCGGCACGTAATGCTTATATGTTCATAATTATTCCAATAATATCGACTTAATAAATTGGCGTGTATATGATGTGGCTTCTAATATGTGTATAACTCTATCGATGATAATCAAATCTTGACCAATTTGTAATTCTGTCATTACATTTTTGTTAAATATATTTCTGTTACCTTTTGTCAAGGGTTGTTGGGCCCTTTGGTCGTTTTAGGTCATCTTAAGTCGACAGTGATCATCTAAAATTGCCTAACTTTCCAATACATCAGTGTGTTTTAAAAAGTCTAAAGATTATAATAAGTATTTTTTTGGCTTTTGTGAATTTATTTGAGATCTTAAAGATCTTAGAGAGAAAAAAATGGTATAATTACATATTCTGCATTTAGAAATTTTGTAGATCTTGCTAAAAAAAAGAGTAGAAATTAGAGACTGTAGTAAGATGGATATAAAATTTGTTAACTTGGAAATACTAGATGGACTATGGTTTTAGTACACCCTGTATATATGTCTTTGGTGTAAATACACCCTGCATAATGAACTACATTTTCAACACACCCTGTACGTTTACGTAATATTTCAATACACCCTTTATATTGACAATTTTCATACTCACGCACATAAGTCAATAGCACAACTCAAACTATGTGAGGATTAGGGTTTATCTGTTGACTTTCTACTAAAATCCTTCAAAGTTGATGTATATTAGTCGGCATTCGTTTTACACGAAGCTGGACGGTTTTGAGAGAATCGCAAGGATCACAATAGGGGCGTAGCGTTTTTAAAGTGAGAGACGGTCATTCCCAAATATGTATATTAACTGATAGTCTGGGAAAGAATGTCTTATCATGGAAAATCCCTGCAAGCCACTTTGATCCATCTTTTTGATTCCAACAAATTGGGTCTGCGTTTAGGCTACAAATAAGCAGTGAGACTACTACAATGGTATTTTTACATGTTCCCATATCAGCCTTCGATCAGACCATGTAATTTCATAATTACTGGCAATGGGAGTTGTAAGGTACCTTTCCCACGACGAAATTTTCTTGTACATTTGTAGAGCTTCCCTTTCAGTATGAATTGTGGCGTCTTAATATTGAATCTATAGAGCCAAGTTCAAATGGGGATAAACGATATGTTTTGCAGTGCGACAAGTATGGGAAAAGAAGAAAGCTTGAGTTACTATTTGAAAGTCAATACGTAAACCTCTAAAATCATTCAGACGTTTATTGTAGCCTGCAAATGCATTCAGAATGTCAATTGGCTGAGCCAGGTCGTTTTACTGTTATTTTTGTCCCCATTAAAAGTTGAGAAAAGTCTACGAGTAGTTTCTGAGACTAGCTAAGCCCGTCAGAATTCACTGGAAGACATGAGTGAAAACATTTTAAATTTATCGTCTTGTATTTAGTTAGGCATACGCTCAACGAGTAGGGCACTGTCGAAATTCGAAGACAAAATCCGACAGAATTGAACAATTTTGCAATGATACTCACAAAGCAGGAGAATGAATTGGCTCTAAAGTGTACATAATGAAGTAATTTTTAATTTTCTAAACTTCAAGTCGAGTATTTTTTCACTTATTTTGTTCAATGCGAATACAGTCGATTTGCTATACCAGTCTGTGATACATCAACAACAGCAATAACATGGTATGTAAATCCAAAATGTTATGGAAAATCTGGCGCGGCACCGAGTGAAAAGATTCTGGTTACTTTCAAGTTACATTTGTGTGAATCCTGACATTTGAGCTACTCCTGAGTTCCCTCCAATATGTAATTCCGGTTTTTTAGAGGTCTACAGCATTCTGGAGGCCCAAAAGAAACCGACCTATTGTTTATTATAACACAGCATTTATTCCCTGTTTTGTATAATACGCACAAAACTTACACAAAACAACAATAATTAAATCCAAGCAGTGGTGGTTTGGCCTATATTTATTTCTACGCATAATCATGCGTTGTTTTTATTCATAAAAATAAGTAATATAAATAAAACCTAACAATATCGTAATAACGTAAATGACATAATTTAGTAGTAGGAATACTATACTGATTTTATCAACAAAAATACTTAGTTAATAAACATTTAACTTTTTTATTAGGTTGGGGTTAAAATAAATTTGGAAAGATTGGTCAAGCTGGAGTCCATGGTTGAATGAAGGTTTACAAAGAAAAGTTAAAGACCTACGTTAAAGTTAGAGTTCGCTCATTGACTTATAAAATGTTGTGCCGAACTCTTACAAATGTTAAACAATTAGTTGGGAAATTTTGCTGAGTGTTTAATGTTTCTTTGGGGGACTTTCAATGAACAAGTTTTCAAATGAAGATTTCATAGATTATGTTGGAAATGTTTTAATGAAAGTTTACTTCCAGAAATGTCCAACCATGGCATGCTAAACTAAGTTTATGTAAGTAGGCCATGGTTAAACATATGTACCATAGAAAACAAATTTTGCACCTGATTCTCAAACACATTTCTAGAAAAATGTCGACCTAATGAATATTAGCTCTCATAACTAAATCTTAAAGGACGCAAGGCATAAGCTTTCTTGAAAAACGGTTGGATTAATAATAAAACAGTTGGTTCGAAGGTAAATTAATTATTAATCAGTGGTGTAGAGGGTGGGGACTACAAGAGCCTTTATATACATATATATAGAACTCTTTACTTAAATATTCATAATATTTGTATTGGGTAATATTAAAAAGTTTAGTTATACTGTAAAAAATGTTGGTATTTGAAGCTTAGAGAATCGTTGGATAATCCTGGCATGATAATGAAGGGAATTGCATTATGAAAAACTGATATATTTGTGCAGATCTTGTGATCGGGCTGAAACTTATATGAACGTTAAATATGTTGACATGTTTTAAAAACTTGTTAGTAATCATTAAAATTAGAAGACTTCATTATTACAGGCCACATATTATTAATAAAAAAACTGAACCTTGATAGGTTAAACAAGCCACATACAAAGTTAAATGTTTGAATCGCTGATATTTAAACGAATCAAGATTTTACAAATATTTATGAAGTTATCTTAAATTTAAAATAGTAGTACTGTGCCGAAATATCATATTTTTGAACTTATCAATAAAAATTCAACTAAAATTATTTTAATATCTTTTAAACGAATTTCACGCCGTTCTACATCCAATGGCTGAATGTACAGTGGGTACCTCACTCACTCTGCCTCCATAGCTCCCGATGGTGATGGAATGTGACACCGAACATTGGCACCTGTCAGCAGGGTCGGTAATAAAAGGCACGTTTGTTTTGTGGTCCCCACATACAAGACTGTGGATAATGTAGACATCAGGAACGATGCAGTGTGCGGATAAACAAATATATGGTATGAGTAATCGGTAGGATAGTTGCTGTGTATATATATATATATATATATATATATATATATATTTAATTAAGCCAAAATATATTTTAAATTGTTTTAGTTATTTTATTTGTTATTTGTTTTAGAAGTAAGGTAGTAAGTACCAGCAAGAAAACGCGGCAAAAGCCAATGTTACTAGTTAGGCTAAGTTGAGTACCCTACAAAAATTATTATTACTAAAGTCACTGTTTAAATGTAGCTTTAATGTCTGTTCTGTATATTTTACATATCCCAATTGTGTATTCGAAATCAAGAAAAAAAACGATGATATTTCCCATTAAATTCCCATTTTGAAATGGGACATTATTTTACTATGCTGTTACTATACCCAGAAATTACCATATTCCACATGAATGCAAAATCCATGGTTAACATAATTCGGAGAATCACAGTATATCCAAATCCCCACAAAGATTCGACAAAATGGTTATTCGACTAGATTTGAACATTCGACGAAAACGTTTTAGACTACATTTGATTATTAGACAAGAAGTATTCCATTAGTATTTTTCGACAAGAGGTACAAATACTAGAAGGAATTCTGACATTTTATCTGCACCCGTATTCTTTTCTTCCAATTCACAAGTGAGAGCTCTACGAACATGATTTAATTAAATTTCAAAATCCATCAAAAGTAATACATTTTATATAAGGAGCGTTTCATATATATATTTCATTTCACATATTTGATTTAATATTACGTTTTCAAAAAGAAAAATATACAAATAAACTGCTTCGATATTCTATTCTCCATACTAGCCCAATGAACGTATTTGTTATAATAAACTAGCAATCATAACGATGTAGCTGATGACACATACAACAAGAATGCGCATTATTTTATTATTTTTTCAGTCAAAAAACCTTTAAATAGCATTTCACATGATATGTGTTGGTGTTTGGCATTTTAAAAAATTTACCCTGATTTCTGACCATGACCCAAATTGTTCCAAAATTTGGGGTCTATTTGAAGAGAACTTCGGAGACTACCGTGTTCAAATGTATATCATGAATAAGTTCAATTTATTTACTAACGACCTTGAGATTTGACCGTGAGGGGTAAACATTGAAAGAGCTCTTTTCCTTGACCAAAGTGACTTAAATATGTCAAATCTATTGAGTCCTTTTCCAACGGACAGACGTACAAACTGAATCAAGTCAATATTAGCTCGCGCTTTGCTCTCAGCTACGAAATAAAGTGAAAGTTATTTACCTTGTTCAAACCTGGCATCCGAGTTGTGTTTGGAAAGTCAAAGGAGCAACATATATTAACTGCATCTGTCCTCACCTATTTCTGATCAAAAAATTGTTTATCATCCTAATTAAAAACATTTAACGACAGTTAAAACTTTAATACATTAATCAGAAAACGTGTACCTTCAACCATGCAATTCGAGTTGGGTTTTATTTCATTGTGCTGGTTGGCACAGTTTTTGGGTCTTATCCTGTTTTTAATTGTGGCTCATATCCAGAGCATGACAACTTGGTTGTCGCCCAACTTCAACTAACGCCTAATATACACCCAGAATCTGAGAAAATACAAAAAGCAGTTGAGAATTTTTTGGGGCAACTGGGTGACAACGGAAACGGGATGAAAAAGAAAGGAAAGATACAGTATTGGGATGAGATTTGCAAGGAATTTGAGCAAAACCAAATAATAATCATGGTTGAAGTGCAATTTGGGGAGGAAACTCGGCCAAACAGAGGGAAGGTTGTTCAACAGGGACACTTCTCAAAGAACAAATGTCAAGTAAAAGAAACTAGAAGTTTTGGGTTTAGTAAGACCCCAACGCCAGAAAAATTCCTGACTGGAATTATCTTTATTTGATAAAGAATTCCTTACGGAATGAAAGGACTAACAGATCCGCCCTAGCAGAACATGAGATGAAGTACCCATCTCATAAAGTAATTATGGACTCCGCCGTCCTACTTTATTATGAAAACAGGTGGTTCGCAAGAACCTTTATTGAAGCTATTTTTATCCAAAAATATCCCAATAACATGAACAGGAATACTGGATATGACATCAATGCCTGGTTACCTCTGGCTTCTGACCTTATAAAATTTTGATTATTTACCATTGTTATGAAAATTTGTAAAATTGTAATATTGTAACTATAAAATTTCCCTTTTTCGTTTTTTGTTCTGCTCGTGAAAAAGATAACGGCTAGTTATCGAAAATTTGAGCTATAAACTAATAAATCAATTCCTTATAACCAAAAACATGACTACTCACCAACAAACGTTTTGTATTTACTTCAACTTACTCTTTCAGATTGGGACCTAATGAATTGAGAAGTGAGGTTTAAAAATAGATAGATGAAAGGAAAGTATCCTACATTTGCAAGTTAAGGAGAAATAACAGGAATTCCCTTCATGAAAAACAAGCTCATTTACTTGAAGGGAAATAAATGGATACTTTCTCTTTTGAATATAGTGATTTTTTTCAAGGATACTTACTCTTTTGGGGATAATAATTCATGACTAAACTAGGCTCCTCTGTTCTTCTGTTGACTGTCTCAGATATCTACCGATGATTGTAAAACACAGCAGAAGTCATCAAATTTGAAAATCCTCATATTTGGCAGACTTTGAGAGAAATGGAGACTGCCCCATAAATACAGATGGGTTTTCAGGGATTTTATTGAATTATGCTAGTTGATATGATCGGATTTAATTTGATCAATCACGAATGTCTCACTTATGAATGAAAAACCTGTCAAGCTAGTCGAACTGCATGTTTTCTTGTGAACTTAACTATCCCAAAACAAGTCCAGCATCACCATAGCGGCACACAAAAATAAAATCAATCAATCGTAAAATCAACCACACAAAACAAAGTAAGCAAAGCAACAAGCAGTTCAGCTCATTTCCACTTTCTCTTGATTCTGGACCCGATCAGGCATTTCGTTCAGATCACACATTTTACAACGAATATATACTCCTCCATTATGTTTCGTAAGTAGGTAAAATGAAATAAAGGGAAAATATGAAAAGTTGGCTTGTATAAGCAACAGTTTATGCCATGTCAGCAATATGTCAAAGTAACGTCATTCGCTGATTTGTAGCGATCAATATTTAGTCTAATTTTATACAATTTCGTTCTCCAACTGGAATATTCGCGGAAGCTTTTTCGAGTGAAAATCGTTCGTATGATATTCTGAGAGGCGTTTAAAAATAATTCAATCATTTAACGAAACAAATAGTGGTTCTGCTTTTCATTTACTGAGTGATCATTGAATATTTGCTATACTTTTTACACAACTACCTCTTTTATAATATTACGTAACACTTCGTTTTACCGAATTATTGACTAAGTAGGTTTCCAAAAGTCGTATGTGTCATAAGAGGGAACTTAATTTTTGACAAAGTGTGTTTCTTCAACATGCACTACCATATTATGTAGACCAAATCAGTTTCCACCGGTATCGCTTATACGACCATTTTGTACGACCAACGCTCATACGACCAATATTGTTGCTTTGTGCCTGAGAAAACAAAAGGCACAAGATCTGATTAAAGTTCCATATTGTCTTTCCAAACTCTTACACATGAGTTCTAAATGACAAGTTTGGTTTGAAACAATGCCTCATTAAACGAAACCCTTTAGCAGTGAAATTCAACTTATGAAAATACTTTTTAGTAATTAATTCGTATTATTCTCTCTTTTGACAACTTCCAATAGAAGTATTATAGAAAAAGGTTCATAATTTAATTCATACGAGTGGAAGAATAAACAATAGGGAAGCTCGCAAGGTAAATATTTACAACTGAAAGAAGCTTAGTAGACACCAAATGAGTAAATGTTCTATTGGGATGTTTAAAGTATTTATATCCCTTTATGTCACAAACAGATTAAATTCAAAAGAATGACTTCAAACAACTACTGTGTTTTGTAAGCCTTTGCTATTTTTGTTTTATTGCCTCAATGTTTAGATGAAAACAAAGTTCTAGTCAGGCTACCTACAAAGAAGTGTGTAAAATTTTTGCCTTATTTTAGTTTTGATGTACGATGCTGAAATCAAACTGTATTCGATTTTTCCAGATATAAAGAAACGTTTTCGTGTTTTTTGTTATCAAAATTAAATTGAAAAGTTAGTGAAACCCGGCTTCGAATTTTGTTGGAAAGTGTGAAAACATTTCTGTAAATATATTTCTTTCTTAGTGAACATCCGAGTTCACTTACTCATATTTA
>JAQFZG010002062.1:0-18115 GCA_034695465.1 Entomobrya nicoleti
GCGGAGCTTGAATGATGACAATTTCTCAAAAAATCTTATATGGGATCTGATACTCTACTTTGTTTGATACCTCTATGTTATATGTCATCTTAATCTAAACGCAAATTCGATAAGTTCCGCTGAACGTTCTCAACTGGTTGTCCCGATACCTGCGGCGCAGGCAACTGTGGTGCAGGTAACCGTGGCATGGGTGCCTGTGGCGCAAGTAACCGTGGCATGGGTGCCTGTGACGCAGGTAACCGTGGCATGGGTGCCTGTGGCGAAGATAACTGTGGCATGGGCGCTTGTGATACAGATACCTGTTGCGATGGAGTCGCCAAGTTTTGAATCAAGCCGAGAAGTCCATTTCTGAGTCTGCGCGCTCCATCTGCATCAACGGTCGGAACCTCACAACCACGACTAGTTATTTGCGAGAACTTCTGATTAGTGTCCCACCTTTTTCCAACAATTCTCAAGATATGAGCAGCATTGGCAAGGACATGAAGGCCGCAATCCGTAGCGTTGATTTGCTGATGAGTCGGCATCGAAACGAATCCAGCACTTCGGGAAAAAACTAACTTGAGTCTCTCGTAAATTACAGAAGCCTCTCTAACATTACAACTTGTCTTCACAGAATCAAAATGAACAAACGCATCATCCGGTCTGGAGTAGACTAGCAGGGACCAATGACTTCCAGACGCTTCCACTACCGAGCTTCCATCATTAATGGGCCAAAATGCATACTGGACCTTGGCAAGATTAGTGTCCACGAAGAAAGCTGCTTAAAATTAAGTACAATTAAATATGCATAAAGTTCTTCAGTCTCAGTGTTAAAATTTAATTGTTTAAAAAGTTATCTTACAAGTCTTACCCGCAATTTCTTCATGTCGATCACATAATTTGATAAATTGACTCAGAGTAGCAGCATAAAATTTGACATGATCTTTGAATGGAGGTCTACAGGTAGTTTCCATATACTCCAAGGAAAAGCTTATCAGGACGTCATTTAGCCATTCGTTGGGATTTCCCAGAATATCCATTTCCGATTGCCGAATGAGTGAGTCTCCATAGCTCAAAACTACCGGTCCAAAACTAGCCATTTTTATCCTAGTCGAGAGGTCAACCACCACCATCAGCAAATTTCCTTTGTTGATTCTAAAAAAAACAATACAATACTTTAATTAAAATTCTCCTCAATTACTGTATTTAGTAGTCCACTCCAAAACATTCAAGAAGTGAGATTAAATGTTTACAAAAATACTACACATACCTGCATTTGTAATTACTTGAAATGATGAAGACATTAAGTAAATATTTACAACTGCAGATGGTTTTTTTTACGTAAACACAGATTCAATCTACCTACTGTCAACTAACTACAAATTACAATTAAGTACAACCATTTAAAAATCCTACCTTTAACTTTTCTAACCACACACGACAAGCACCACACCAGACCCAACGTTCACCTTCCCCGGTTATCTTCCTTCCGTCTCTTA
Source organism: Entomobrya nicoleti (assembly GCA_034695465.1). Taxonomy (NCBI): domain Eukaryota; kingdom Metazoa; phylum Arthropoda; class Collembola; order Entomobryomorpha; family Entomobryidae; genus Entomobrya; species Entomobrya nicoleti. Next base: position 1,479 of record JAQFZG010002062.1, read on the forward strand.
TCTTGTCAATACCAAGTTCAACTTCCAACTGGACAAAAACGGAATGTCAACTGCTCCTACAAGTTGTAAATATCAATTAATTAACTATTACGCAAAGAATATACAAATCAAAAACCCCAGTAGCAATAAAAATGTAACTTACTTTTTAGTTTAATTATTCTTGAAATTTCAAACACAAAAACAAGTACGACAAACGGCAAAAATGACCACGAGGCATGGCAGTCGAGAGAGTCGCAAGGTTCCAAAATATTTGGTTCACAGAACCGAACTACCCGGTTAAAGATACGAACGAAAAAAACGTCTAACAGCTTTCCATAAATTGGCTTCAAAACAAGTCAAACATCAAATTAAATCCGAGTTTCACATCTGGCTCACTTGTTCACTTTGTTTTGCTTGCTGTCCATGTGAAACCGCTGCTGCCAGAAGCTCTCTGCCTTCCATCAACCAATCCATTCATTTTCATCATGTATACTTGTGTTACTGCGGACAGAGGTATCTGATGGTTTACGGAATGGTGAATGGGATCCAGAATAATTAACTAGTCATTTAATTTTACCAAAAGTCCCAAAAATTATTTTTTACTTTCGATTTCAATTTTCAATTACTCATTTTTTTACTTTAGTTTCTTTTCGTCATTTCCGTTTTTCTATTCATTTTCTTACAAACTTCATAATTACTTTGCATGTCTCAATAATTTACATATGAAAACCTTTAACACGTTTTCTTTGTCAAGTTAATATTCAGTTTTCAGTTTCATTTTCGTGATGACCTGGTTGGCTGTGTATACAATTACACCATCTCTACAACAAATGCTATTTAATAACATGTATTTATCCCTCTGCATCATTGAATCATTAAACAATTTTATTTTTTTTCTTAAAAATTGCTGGCTTGGTTTAATACTTTGATAAATGATAAATATTTTTTTAGAATTTTTTGAAATCGAAAACCTGGTTTATCATCATATTAATATGCGATATATGTGTTATCAGTGTTATCACTGATCACTTTTCGTGTGGCAAAATAAAGCTGGTTTTAAAATCCTTTATGAATTGAAACCCTTTTTTGAAAATAGTCACGCTTTTTTTCGCGTACTGCTGCTGAGCGAAGACCGGTTACCCTACTCTACAAACTAATGACGCTGCTGACGACGACAACGACGACCACGAAAACGATCTACCTAAACCACTGAGGACTAGAGACGCACAGGTTTAAATACTTAATCATCTTCAACAACAACGCAGCATACTAAACATCTTTTGTCTTTTTCATTTTTTATAATTTACAGAAAAGATGCACTTTTTGAAGTGCACTTGATAATATAATTGTTGATCATATAAAAGGGCTGTTGTTGGCATGCACCTGAACTCATTTCCCTTTTCACCCATGTCGCTATCGGAAGTGTGGTGAAAAAAAAATATAAGCAAGAAATATATTTTAAAATTTTAAGGTGAGGTGGGAAAGATGGGGCATTGGAAAGTGAAAAGTGTGGGGGTGGTGGTTTTGATGGTAGTCCTTACAATTTCCTCCTCTGTGACCTCCGCCACCTCAGAATCAGAACCTCAAAGTGAAGAAGGGAAGGAATGGGTACGTCGCTACATCCGCTCTGAAGAAGGTCACCATCGGGAAGCTCGTGCTCCTGAAAGGGTCATGTATTTAAATCAAGGTGTGGAATTTGTCTTTCCACTTGGTGTCCACTACACACTCGCGAATGTAAACGAGCAGCAAAATTATCCCGTGCCGACCACAGGATTTGAAGCAGTTTTAGAGTTTCCTAGAAACAAAATGGCGATCATGTTTTCAAGCATGGTGAATACTCTGAGATTGGCAAACTTTACAGTGCATAGTACCATTTATAGTAATGATAGTGGGGTGGCGATTACGCCAGCAATGAGGATTTTGGGAACGGAGGTGAAGAAGATTGAGAGTCCAACTCATGCGCTTCAGACGACTCAGCAGATTAATAGGGACATTGCGGCGCAGACGGATGGGATCATTACGGATTTTATTCCAAAGGGGGCTTATTATGGAAGTGCGATTTATCCGTTTACGAAGGCTGTGTTGAGTAATACAATTAAGTATGAGAATTACTGGGCTTGGCCGTGGAGGGAGGGGGGATTTGACAAGTTTTCGGATAGTCCGTTGGTGCCGTATATGGAGGTGGAGGGGCTGATGCCTTATTATGAGAATGAGGCTTTTGCGGCGATTGCAGCTTTGTTTAAGGTGGGAAATTTAAATTAAGTTTTTTAAGGTGGATTATTGAAATGTTTTGGTAAAAGTGAAAATAATTATTTTAATTAATTTTTTAGGGTGGAACCGGAAGTGTTGTATTTCTGAAGCCTAAAGGAAACGTGACAATTCTTCAACTTATGCTGCAACCCACAGCCCTCACGGAAATTTTCGATGAGAATTTCCCCGGCTGGGGGGTGAAAACAATGAGAGTGAAAGTTCCCAGTGCCACTTTCACCACAACGACAAGACACGCTGAGACGCTTCAGAAGAGGGGGGTTGTCGACACATTTTGTAGTGCTGATGTGAGGGAGAATTTATTCGGAGTTTTGAGGGTTGCCAGCTCATATTTCCTTAATCCCATTGTCCAGACCAACCATGTTCAGATTTCTAAAGATATGTTCAGAATTGCATCGGCTACTGGAGCTACATTAAATAGTCAGGCGGATTATGATAGTATTCCGAGAGTTGATCCTGCTGTGTTTGCACCAGAAGAGAGTTCAAGTTCGGTGGAAGAAGCAGGGGAGGTGGTGGAAGGAGGAAGTAGTTTGGAGGCGACTACGCAACAAGTTGTATCAGATGATGTGGAGGTACCTTCGTCGTCCCCAGTGCCTCCAGTGGTGGTGGTTGAAGAGGAGAGCACGGGAAGAAGTGTGAGGAGTGTGGATGATCTTTTGGATGGTGGTGAAGATGATGAAGCTGTGGGATCGACGGAGGAAGCTGTGACCACTTTACCTGTACCAGAGTCTCAGGATGCCCCAGTTCTTCCGGTTGAAGATGAGGAAGCTGAGGTGAGCGAGGAGGATGAAGAAGGTATTTTGGGAGATGACCCTTCGATGGGGATACCAAAGGGACTGAAAAGGGGGAATGCTCAGATTGAGTCATATGTTTTTGATGAGCCATTCCTCTGGTTTCTTCATGCTACTAATGAGGAGCCAATGTTCATGTAAGCTAATTAATTAAGGTCACTAAAAAATAGATGGGAAATCTTTTGAGGGTTTCTATGATTTATTTTTTCAGGGGGATCATTGAGTCATTTAAGAGGTACAAGGAGCAGGGTGCCAACAATGTGATTTCTTTAACGAACAATAATAAGTTTGCGAAGGAAGGAGGAACGAGTGTGGGTGGTAGTGGGAATAAGCATCCGCTAGTCGATGTGATTGCGGATACAGCAAATATCAACTTGTGGAACTGCTAGGAACTAAAGGAGGATAAAAAATCAGTCATAGCATTTAAAAATAAATTATAATATTTTTTTGTATTTGTGTAGGACATTACAATGGATAAAAATACAAAAAAACTGTGATCTTTAAAACATTTTTGTAAGTAGTGCTTTTTTTGTATGGAATTTTGTTTGCAAAAAGTGAGGACGAAAGTTGTTTTTTGAGGATTTCGCTTTTACTTTTTTATTTTTCCAAGTCAAGTCAGGTTTAAGGTAAATGAGGAAGGTAAACTAGGTGAAAATTAGGTTTAATACTTGTTTACTTGCAAAAAAAATCGAGTATTTTGGCGATAGTGATTTTTTAAAGGTCGCTCGACGACCACGTACCAAAAGACAGGAAATCAGTGTCACCATCAAAGAACAAAAGGAGGGCTCACGTAGATTTTTCTTCGTCTACTTTTGTCCCCAATTACCTTGCTATTTTTTTATTGATCGACAGCCAAGGGAAATAAAAATCACGACTTGAATAAAATCTCGCGTGTCTAGTTTTTTTTATAAGAAAAAACTAGTGTGAGTGTGTCCATTAGACAATGTAAGAATTTGTTGTATAAAAATGTGTAAAGTAAACAAAAAGGGTTAGACATTTAGACTGGTACTCTTCTCTATTATAGTATATGTATTTGTTATAAAACTAATATATGATGGTGTACTGTTACTGTACTGCTTTTTAAGATATATATGCTACTATTTATTTTTTCAATTTTCAAATGGGGAAAGAACAAGTCAAGTCAGGATTTTAAAATATAAGAGATGTTCAACTAGTAGAACTGCCAGAAGAAGAAGTTAAGTTTTCTAGACGTTTTAAGGTCAAAATAAAAAGAAAAACAAGTTTTTTAAAAGACTAAAGTACCAAAAAACAAATAATATGGCTTGTGTTCTTGTGTAGTGTTTATAGATGAAAATAATGCTTTGTCAGATTTTGAATCTTGATTTTGCACTGCATAAGACCATGTTCATGTGTAAGCATAATATGTGCATGTATGAAAACGACAAGTTTTGCAAAAGTATGAAAATGGATGCTAGTGCATAGCTTCCGTTATACATTGTTGCTGCGTTGCATTGTTGTAAATGATTTTAAATCTTGACTTTATACCATATTATATCGTCTTTCATAGTTTCATATCCTTCAAAAGAAAACCTGAAGAGGAATTATCTGTTAGGATATAAATATAAATCCTCGTGCATTTTTATCTTTTCATGTCGCACCAATTAACCAAAATCATTAACTATCGTAATCTTTCTAGCATGATTGTCAATCTACCGTGATGAAATGACTTAAATTAAATAAAAAATGATCCACGTTTGTATAGCGAATCTTCACATTCATGAGTTACTTTTTAAAAACGCACTTTTAATTAAAATTCATCTTCACTTTAATCCCATACATTATCATCTCTGTCACTTTTCATTTTCACACGTAATTTATTTTTTTGCAAGTAGCAAATATCTGATTTACTTTGCGTATTTCATTAAAAATGGTACATTTATCAACTATTACAGAGGATATATTTAATTAACGCTAAAAATTAATCACCAAATATTTTCATTTCACAACACGCATTTTACATTACAGTATAGTTAATTATTTCAGAGCGATTTTAAGATTACGTTACGGATAAATTGATCAATCTAATCTTACAAATAGCTGTACACATTACTTTTTACGAAGTTAACTTTTAATGATGATTTTAACTGCAAACTGAATGATTTAGCCAGCTATTTATCCTAAAAATTCATTGCTGTACAATTAGCTCATTTTTATATAATCAGCTATTTACATAATTTGTCGCAGTTTTTAAAAAATGCAACAATTAAATACACTTTTTTCTGACGATTTTTTGAGAAAGGTGAGATCAGTTTGCGGCATTGACTGAAAATAGTATGCTTTCAGTTTTTTGGTCGCAACTTTCGTTAATTTTTTTTAATGTGTCCAGTTAGTTTAATAGTTTTAGTTAGAATGATTTTGTCAAAAAATCTGTAAAAAAAATTCGTTATTTCGTACACAATCGTATTTGTTTATCTCACTTTCGTATACTTCTTTTTGAAACAAATGGCAGAACATTCTTTTTAGTATTGTCAATTAGTTGATTGTTGTCTATCTGTTGTGGAAAAAAATAATTGAATTGCACCACAAACTATATTAATTCGTCTTTATTTAACAAAAAGAATCACAAAAAATTGTTTTTTAATGTCTACGTTCGGTTTTTCATTTTGTACAAGAATCTAAAATTAAAATGGAAACAATATCAACAAAAAAAACAAATGAAAGACTCCATTTATTTTGCATAATTAAGAGTATATTGTTTAAAATTAGGCAACAATGCGACGATCATGCGAACAATAACTTTTAAATTAGAAAAAGGAAAATGACTAAAATTTGGCTTTGATTGTTTCCATTCTTTGAAAAAAAATGAATGTCTACAGCATATCAACAAAATAAATTGGATTTTATACAAGATAAGATAAGCAACTACACTGTAGTAACTTGATTGACAAAATCTTGCATAAAAAAATTCAAAATGACTAGTAATTTAACTGCACTATTTTTACTTATTTGTCTACCTTACTTAAAATTGTAAAAAAACAAATAACATGGCTTGTGTATAAAAAAAACTCTTGACATGATACATTTGAAATTTGCGATTAATCGATTGATTATCGATTTTTTTAAATCGTTTTAAATGCGATTTTCATCATCATGATTAATATTTTTTGTTCTGCTTTTTTCAAATAGCTAGCTAAACTGCAAAAGGTGTTGGATGATTTAGTACAGTTATTTTTCACAGGCAGGATCTGAGCAAATAATCAGACGAATGAGAATAATTTAATTTTAATTGTTTTAAAAACGGTGGAATCTCCTTTCAATTTTTTAAGTTCATAGTTAATTTAGCTAATTGCTTTTCGTTATTCTTGCTTCTATTTATCAAGCGAGTATATTAATTTTTTCATTTCATACATTTTTTTCTAGATGCATTCAGTTGGCTAATTGTTGAGTATTGCGTAACGAGTAACAACACGACATGACACACACCACAAGTCTCCGAATTTTAAAATGTAAAAAAATCAGACACGCACATTGACATACATAAATTTGTTTTGTACAGTGAACTCTTGAAATATTGTGGAAAACGCTGAGAAAAATCGGAATTATCAACGACTGTTCTGTAAATTTACTGACTACGAAAAAATGGAATGAACATTTTACATTGTTACATATTATCTACTTTGTTCATGAGATGAGAAGTTTCTTAATTTTTTGTCAAAATTCTTTTTAAAAAGAAATCATTGAACTGGACCACCAATTAAAGGTTTTCATATACAGTTTGTATTTTTCAGTTCAGTTTTTTGGGGGAAATCGGAGATAATGAATTATTCCTTTTGTGCGTTTGTCTTTGTTTGTGTGTCCATTAATCTGGATGGAATGATGTTGATTTAAAAATTTATGGCCTGGTCTCTGGACAGGTGAAAGAGAGTTGATAAGATAATGAAGCACTTTAGCTTTGTGTTGTTTCTCTGTAAAATTGACTTGCAATTTAGGAATTACTGCTGTCAAAATTTAGTATCTTCCAACACTTAGTTTGCTCATTGTGGTTATCAAAAAATTTGTAGCTTTAAAATTTGACTATTTTTGCCGAAATTAACTGTTACCGAAAAATCGCTTAGCGATTTGATTACATCTAACTGTTGAAAAACTAGAGCATTTTTTTCTGCCTACCAATAAGGAACATATTTTTTTATCGTTAGTTGCATTTAAAACTGTAACTCTACCTATTTATGAATATCGTTTTATTAAATAGCAGATTTAGTAATGGTTGGTGTTGGACTCGGCGTGTGCGACAAAGGCGGAGCGCTTGCACTAGGAAACAGGTCATCATAAGGTGGCGGGCCCTCGGTGGTAGGATCAGGGCCAGTACTTCCTGGAGTCACACCTGCTGCTACAGGTGCGGTAGGCACTCTGTTTAAAAAAAATAAACAATTATAAAATATATTTAAGATTCCATTTATTTTCAGAAGAACAGTTTGGCGTGTAGTTTTAAAATGCTTACCGGCTTAATGCAGTTTCGTTATTTTCTGGCGTAATCCCTCCCGCCGCCGCTCCTCCTCCACTTGTCCTAGCATTAGGATTACTACTCCTTCTATTTCTCCTCATTGTTGAAAATCTGTACACAGTATGCTGAAACTTTTTCTCGTTCGCTTTCGCCAACCACGTACACGCCCCAAATACCAGGAGCACAACCCCACTAAAGATTAAAATGAGATATAACGGACTCAACGTCTTCTTTGATGGAGGAACATATGGCGTATTTACTCCAATATGAGGCACCACCGTTGACGTAGCTGGTATCGGCTGTGGCTTAATTACAGCATCCGAAGGTCCCGCAGATTTTAACGATTTACAATTCTGTTCATCGAACCCCACATGACCAAAAGGTCCCTTGACACCACAGTTCATCACCCCATCGCAAAAATTCTCAACGTTCACGCAAATAACATCCTCACTCGGAGAACAAGATTTAATTTTATTATTCCCTGTCCATTTCACCCATTGGGCCATGAAGCTGGACTTTGGACATCGTTGAAATGCAGTGATGACCAGCTCCACAGCAATAGTTTCATGCCATCCGTAATCATGATCGGCTAGCGTTTTATCCGTGTGAATTCTTATGGTTAGCTGCCTCTCATCAGTTAAAAATGTTCTAGGACCTAGTAGCTGTCTTGGGGTGCCCTCTTTTGAGTATTTTAAAACGCTGCCACAGGTTTTAAACGAGGTTTGATTTCCGGCTTGGAACTTTATAAAGTCTCGGCATTTTAGAAATGTCGCGTCCTCCTCCTCTGAATAGATTACACTCGTGCGTAAACGTAGCTGCTGGATTACTACCATGACTCCTTGACCTTCGGGGGCGATTACGATAAATTCCCCGTTGGGATGGACATTGTAGACGGGGGCGGTGGAGGAGGTGTTGGTTAAAGGGATTACGACGGAATTACTGGGGAAATAGGACTCGAGGAAAATTTCTCGGGGTTCTATACGGATTTTGGAGGTGGAGGGATCCTTCATGTCTCTGACTAGGTAATCTAATGACGCTGTTCACAAAAAATATACAAATTGGTTAGAATTATTAGTTTGAAAGATAGATACGCAATCATCCTGTATACTTAGTTTGGAGCAAATAAATTAGTTGAACAAGTATACTTACGTCCATATTCTGCCGCCCCCGCAAGGAAAGGCAGCATTCCATGAATTAGAATCCATCCTAAGGACCTCCAAACACGTCCCTGGACACTTGCGGATTTATGCTTTAAATTTGCTGATAACCACATTTTTTATAAAAACTTTAAACTTCACAGCGTCTTCACTTTTAACAAAATATTTTACTTTTAATTTTAACGTGACCTTTAGATCGCCTTTTTTTCTTTAAAGGGATCTATAAGGTTGCACGAAGAAGAAAATCACAGACGTTTTGAATAAATATTTTTTGGTCTACTTTTAATTTCAAGTAGTATGATTACTCATGCACTTTAAAACAAAACACACAAATAAACCCCAACGTTAGACAGTGGGCGCTGAGCACAATATAGTATGGTCACCTCATCTTCAAATTCAATTGTTGAATTGAATATATTTAGTTTAATTGGACATGGTCAGTTTACTCTTTGTTTGTTTAGTGGCCTGGTCTCGTCACACCGCGGTCCTTTTTCTCCTTCACCTTCGTTTTTAAGTTTAATTTAGTACAACGTACAAAAGTTAAAAAGGAAAACGTACACTCATTAAAATTGAAAGACGCAGCAGCATCATTGTTTATTACTACCTTAATAGGAAGTCTATTAAAAAGTATTAAGTCCAAGTCCAACCCACCCACGAATTGTTGATTTTGATTATTACGAGCTAAATGATTATTATGATGATTACTATTACAAAAGATAAAGGAGACGAGCTAAGGTACTTATCTCCAACAATCTCTGACCATCTTCTTTTTTATTTTCTGTGGTTTAAAAATTTAAAGCATGTTGTGGATTTAACTACGTGTATTGTTGTATGTATTGTTGGATTTATCTTCATATATCGTCATATCCTCTTCTTATTCTTTCAACATAACATGTTATCATTTAAACTTGGATTAAAAGTACAAAATACAATACACAGACAGGAAATTACATTACCAATCCACACAAAACTTTACAAGATTCCCTTCACCATCGTCAAAACATTTTGCATTGTTGTGAGTGCATGCGCTGTTGGCAACAAGGCTGGCATATGTTTTTATGTACTGTTATGTGTCTTCTTTTTTGTAGTAAAAACGCCAAAAGCATATCAAATCAATTTGACTGCTTAACCCTTTTATGTTGCAATTTACAATAAACGCTGTACTTGTACGCGTCTGATATGCAATGCTTTGTTATATTTGCAACAATGAAACAAATATTCACATATAGTCAATGTTTATTGTGTATATATTGAAGTAGGTATACTGATTACTGGGAATGGTGATAGTGATGATTATATTTTGCTGTACTATCTATTTCGCTGCGATGATGAGAGGTGTTGATTGTAAAAATGATTCCTTGTGCATGCTGTTATCATGCAACGATGATCTCACTCACTGCAACGCAACTCATCATCGTCAAGATTATCTTTTTTTTCTTGTAATTGTGTATTTTGATATGATATGATGCACACAAAGTTTAAGGAGGAACTAGGAAATTAACATTGCAGAAAAACAGCATGTTTTTTTAATGCTGACCAGAAGAGGGATAAGCATGTTGATTAAATGTACGAGTCGTCTCCTCCGTCTAAACTAAAACCTTGCCCTTATAAAATGCTTGAGCAATCACAAATAAAATAAAAGCATATCTAAAAGTTATACACACAAGTTTAACAAACCAAATCACAACCACATATGTAACTTATCTTATTTACAGCATGAGCATAAGGGAATTTTAATAAAGAGGAGGAGACCAAAACAAGTTGAAGATGATTACTGAGCTCTGAGCTTGTGTAGTCTTTAAACAGACGTATTCAAATTCAAATGGTAAAATTGGCAAGGATATATTTTTTCAAGTGAAAAATAAATCTCAGTCAGAAGAGATTGATACACAGACAAGCTTACGCACTGTGAATATTATATAGCTGTCTCTGTGTTTTGTGTGCACTCTCTTATGCCACTGCCTCTCTATAAAGTACAGTTTTTGAACAGAGAGAGAACATGCCACAAAGAAGCTAGACAAGTTTTTGTAATAAAAATCAGTGCAGAATTTGTGAGAGAAGCAGTGGTAGTGGTGGCAGGGACTTTTACATGGACATGGACAGATAGACATAACATAAGACAGCAGATGTTATTATTGATGATCCCAGGGAATAAATGGGAATAGACACGCACAAAAATGAAATTGAAGCGAAGAGAGAAGAACTTTAGGGACACAAGAGAATACCAAACCAAGTCAAGTCAGAAATGAAGCATGTGTGTGTTTGTAAAAGTAACACAGTGGCTTGATTTCTTGGTTTGGTGTGTGTGGGGGCTGATGGGAGATGATGATGATGACGATGAAAAAGAGCTTCCGCTTGTTTGTTGTGAGAAGTTGCATGAGTTATTAAATAGTGCATAAGCAATAAGTAAAGTGTACATTGTTTTATAGTTATGAGTATGAGAGGTATGTACAATTGGCAGGGTAGAGGCATAGGCATATTTGCTTTTGTTGTGTTTTTGGGGCATTTGGGAACAATGATGTATAGGAATTAAATGCAGTAGAAATGAGAAAGAATGAGTTTTTCTGTTTTGTTGAGAATGAAGAAGTGTCGACGATAGCGAAAAAGCTAAGTGGAACAAGCGAATAAAGCATAGAGAGAGAGTCCAGTACTGCGATGTGGTGTCATTTTTCTTTGGTTTTTTGGGCTGGTGTCAGCAGCCGTCAGCAAAGGTGATTTCCGGGTGGAAAGAATAAAAAGTTGGAATAAAATGGGAAAGGGGGATTTTGGAAAGAAAGAAAGGGTGATATATGGGATGTGGCTACCATGCAATGATACCTTTAATAGAAAAACAATGAGACAGCTTAAAAAAGTTAGGGCTCAGTTCAATGTTCCATGGAACAAGCAGTTCGTTTTTTTTACTGCAATGCAATAAAAATGACTAGGACGGGGAATGGAACGAAAACGAAGCGACGACGATGCGATGGCGAAGAGATCAGGATGGTGATATGATATTAGGATACTAGCATGGTATACAATACACCCGTAGTAGTTTGGAATTGTTTGTGTGGTAGTAATAATAATAGCAAGGGTTAGATTGTCTTGTCACATAAAAAAAGTTGTGAGAGTGGCTTAAAAAGTGATATAAGTAGTTAGGCTATAATTTTATATGAAAAAAGGTTGTTGATTTGGTTGAGGGTGGATGTGGAAATGGACAAAAGTTTTTTTCAGGGAAGGATTTCATGTTATTAAATTTGGGTGGTGGTGGATGGTGATGGTGGTAGAATAGCTAATGTAATAAAATTCTACTTTTGATCCAATGACTTCTGGCTCAGCTGCTACGGTTCCCAGAAAAAGTCAAGTCAAGAGTCAACTCAACTGACTCCATGTTCCATTCCACTCGACGCGCGTATTAAAGCGATTACATGATGATGTGATTGTGACGACGATGATGAGGATGATAATAATGATTATGTGATATCATCTTCTTCCATTTTCCATGTAGCACAGAGTACTTAGCACTCAGAACAGAACACTGGACTGGTGGACTAGTATCATATTCATGTCATGTCATAATGGTCGTATCCGTATCAAAAGACATTGGTACGTACGCAAGTGGCTTTGTTTTGAGACAAGAGTCAAGTCAAGTCAAAAGTCCAGACCACACACACCACCGCACCAGAGAGAAAAATAAATTTTGAACTAGAATAGAATATCTGCTTATAAGGAAGTGATTACTGTAAATGTTACATGTAATGCATAAGATAGGTTGGTAAGGCGTGTTATAATTATAACAGGAGCAGTGGCATGCATAATGCGGGATACATAATAGGTTAATTGAATTAAAGCCAGTTTATGATGGTCTCTGGAAATCACTTGACTTGAATATATTCTTCCCATCTTTGTTCTGCTATTTTGGCTGGCATGGCAATACAGCAGCTGCATAGATACCCAATCCACATAAAGCTTCTTTTTTTGGGTTTGATGAAATTCATTGTATTTTTGGCTGACATTCATTTTTCTTGGCTTTTTCTTAAATTATTAGACTAATTTGCTTGTATTGTAGACATGTTTTGTATGCATTTGGACTGCTCGTCTTACATTTGCAGTTGTAATGTAATGAAAAAAAGGATTTTAATTTAATTATATTTATTTTTTGATGAATGAAGAAATTTTAACGGTTAAGTGAAGGAAGACACGACTTTTTTGTGCTTGTGACTTGTGAGGCTGGTTGGTGGTGACACTGACACAGTGAAACACATTTGTTTTTGTGACTCTGACTTCCATTCTTATACCATTAGCCATTGTCATTGTAATATAGTATAACAAGTTGGTGTGAAGGAAAAATGATAACAATGCGAAGCAAATGCATGCAGGATGAGAGAGCACGCAGAGAATTCTTTTTTTGTTGTTTTTCTTGTCAATGGACCGTTATACAAGTATATTCATTGCAGTTATAATATTGCATTGTTTTGTCCTTCAATCTGCTGCCAAGTTTGCTCAACCGTAAAGGGTAATATTTAGGTACAAAAATATATAAAAGAGTTTGCATTTTGCATCAAACAAAAATCTCAAATGAAATAATTTTTTGTTGGTAAGTTTGCATATGTATACTTAATATACATTACAATTTTATATAATAAGTATAAATGCATAGCACGACATAAAAATAAATTATTATTTTGATTCCGCAAATTGTAATGGTATCGCATTGCATGACATGATGAGAAGGCTTGGCATGACTTGACAGAGACGCCGAAGAGAGCCGGCTTGCTTGGTTGATGTCCTTCCTTCCTACTTATTTTATTTGGTAATGAAAATAAATGCAAAATAAAGTCAGTCAGTTAGTAATAATATAAATTGTTATAGATTTTATGAATAAGGTGCATGTGGTGGTGTGGTGGGTTGAATGGTTTGGGTAGGGAGTAAAATAGTGTTCCATTTTGTGCATGTTCTGCATGCACTGCACTTGTTAATTGTGTAAGAAGAACAAAAAATCGATCCAATCCAATAACCGAAATTGAATCCACTTTCATTTCATGGCTTACATCACATAATAGCCATCGTCATCATCATGACACACGCACCAGAAACGAGAGTAATCTCCTACATATCTTTACGTATACCTTACCTTATGACTATGATGAGTCATGTGAATGGGTTTGGGGCAATATGTTAATTTTTACTCTTTGTACGACTTAGTCTTCTTGAGTTGACTTGACTGCGACTGGTCGTCCCTGTGAACGAACGTCAATCAATATCAATCAAATCAATACCAAAAACCAAGTAAACCAAGAAGTTATACATTGAAATTTCAAGTTTTTCAAGGTAAAGCTTTACGTGCGTAGTAGTTGTCGTTACATTATAATAAATTGCGCAATTCTTCACTTCCCTTCTTAAACGTTTCGGTTGTGGACGTTGTAGTTCTATCCAGAAAAATCTAATAAAAGTATCGTTCGTTTTCTATGAAGTAGAAAGAAAGTATTTTAAATTTTATTATGAACACTACTGCAGAATAGAGCAACCTGAAAAAAAAACGTAGCTAGCTATTAATTTTAAATTAAGCTTTGAGTTTGAGGAGTGAAGAGCAAAGAAAAAAAAATTATTTAGACAGGTAGGCTCTCAAAACGTAGTCATCATCATCATCTATTAAATTTTTCATATTTTATGCATTACTTAGTTTTACGTAAGTGGAGGGAGACTCATGTAGAGAAAATTATTATATGTAGTCATCTAACTAAACATCAAGCCATCATCTTACATAGTCGTCAGTCATTAAAGACATCTATTATTTCGGTTTGGAGCATTGTCTCCTAGCATAGCAATTTAAATAGCAATTATTTATTGCATTTTGGACATTCCTGTTTTTTTTTGGCCAAGTGTTCCATATGTGTTCCATATGTGCAAAGTTTCTTTGTCCAATTTTTAGCTATAGTTTTCCTTTCCAAAATAATTTATTACGTGATGTGGCCAGTGGCTAGCAGTTTTGTTGATGATATGATGACTATACATTTTTATTCTTTAGAAAAATGACCAGGCCACTTGGACTTGGCCTGGTCGCGTGTGAACACTTGCAAAAACAGCATTGAAAATGAAATGAATGGAGAACCTTTTTTGTATTATAACTTTATTGTGTGTGCAGGCAAGGCACACAGCACGGCTCACTAATAACTTTTGCTAAAAAATGTAATACCTGTAATCTATATATTTTTTTCTCAAAGGATAACTGGTAGTTAAATAGTTTAGCTGGAAATTATTTTGTAACATGTTTTTATTGACTGTCTGAGACTTGAACCACTTTTGTTTTTAAATGAAAATTTGCAAAGCACTGCCGACAACCACCGCATCGCATAAAACCATAACCAGCAAAACAATCAATGTCTGATTTGGCTTGTGTCAGTATTATATTTTTTGGTAGTCTCGTAAAATTCCATGTTTACCTACTTTACTCTCTGTAAAAACTTTTGGGTTGTTTTGTTCCAAGTTAATTTCCAATCTACGCTTTACACAATTTTTTTTTTGATTAATTCGCCAAGTGCGCCGCTAATTTACTTAAAATAATTTTTTGGCTTATCATTTTCGTAGCATCATCTTCATCACTTGTTGTTCTTCTTATGAACTGCCGTCGCCACCGCCGCTTTCGCTTGAATGCTTTTCTTAAATTTGAGGTAGCAAATATTTAGCAAATTTAACACAGTTTTATAAACACTCAAATTAAAATGAAGGAGTTGTTGTTTTTCTCTCCACCAAAAAGAAAAGATCATATCACCCGACACGTACGATTACGATTAGAAGAAGATGACGCTGTCTTGATAAATGAAAATGATGAAATTATATATTCCATCATCGAAAACTCACACAAAACATGTATACATATAGGTATAAAGGCATGTATTTATATATTCCAGGGATATACCATTTCATTTCACACAAATTAAGTTGATCAAATTGCAAATTTATTTTTGCTATGTGAATATTACCAAACTACCAAGTTGAAGTGAAGTATGAAGTACTTTTATATGTAAAATGGTGGGTATTTTTTTGCAACTTTTGCTTTTTGCTCGGCTCTGGAAAAAATATGCAATTCAAATGCAACACATTTTATCTTTATTGTTTTCATGAACGTATTATTCCATGTTACTCTCTGTGTACAAAAAAACATATCAACATGCTATCTCTCTCATCATATCATTTCCAAACAGAGTATGGAAGGAAACCATGGAATCAAATTTCGCTTTGTTCCACGAACGAACGAAAAAGAATAGCATATGAGAAATAGATATATGAAATATGAATACAATGCAATTCAGTGTTATGCTTCCAGTAATATTGTAACTGATACTGTTAATATTTTATATAGAACGCTCTTCTGCTATATCTAGTTTATTGAAATGATAATGTTTACATTAAAAAAGAGCAGGGAGCATTTATCATTTAGGTATAATATTTTCCTGCTTTGTTGCCAAATTGCGCAGAGGCACAGAAATATACATATGATAAAAATGATAACAAGCCAGGCACTATATATTTTAGTGTATTGGATACATATTGGATAACAAAATGAATTGGTTATTTGTACAATAGATTTGAAAAGAGTTGGTGATGATGGATAAATAGTTAAGGATGATATGGCAGTTGGCATGGTTAGTAGTAAAAAACTGCACACGGAATAAAATTGCAATGTTGGAAATGTTATAACTAATTTAAACACTGTGCACATTTCGCATCAACACGTACAATGTTTTTTACCTTTGTTACGTTGGGTATTATGAAACAAGATGTGCGTTTTGTGTGTATGTATTTAAGATGTTATGTGATGATGATGATATCACGTATGTATATTTTTTGATGCAGGTAAAATTGAAAAACAGTTAAGTAAATATTTTAAGCAGTTTTTTTATATGTGCACAACTTATTGTTGCCTTTTTGTATGCTAAAAATGTCTGGTTTACCATTTATCACATCGCATCACATCACCAAACAGCAAAAAGTAGCAAACCA
>JAQFZG010002063.1:0-18113 GCA_034695465.1 Entomobrya nicoleti
CTTTAACTTTCACATAAGTTGTTGGAAGTGGAAATCTTATATATGCAATACACATACAAATAGGCTACGATAAATACTAGTAAATGTACCTTGATCTCTACCTTGTAGATTTATGAATAAAAATACTGTTGCATGTTTCTTGTTTTTAAAGTGCTAGTTTTAAGACTCAGAGAAGAGTTATTTGGCAATTCAAAACGATGAGAAAATATTGATTTTTAAAGCAGTTGTGACAAAAATGTTAAAATAAAGCGGGAATTTAAATGTATGTAAACGTTAAAGTAAGTACGTTAATTCATAGCTTAATCAAGTGAAAGCCGAGAGAAGACAAAAAGGAGTCACAAAAAGCTTACGAAATTGTATAAATAATTGAGTACTCAGCAAGAAACTTTGAGTGTTATCGCAAGCTTTTAAAAATGTGCAAAGCTTGTAATTATGTTCATTTACAATGCTGATACAGAGGCAAAGCCCCAGCAGTGTAATGAGAAAGAAGTATAATGTAGCTAAAACGAATTCGAATAAGCATTTTGCATAGTTTACCAGATTATTACAGTCAATTTGGCATGGGTTTTTGAAGCTCTCATTGAAACATTAACAGAGTGTAAAGCTAACTTCATCATGGCCAAATATAAAATTATTTAGCTGGTTACGAAATTCCAATTTGTGTATACACAGGTATATATGCATACATATAAACTTGACGCAGCGATGCTAATTAAGGGAAAACACTAGTACTGCGTAGGACATTTTGAAAAGTGTTCTAGTTTATAACATTTTTAATGTGAGCCTCTCTTCAAGTCGTTCGGTCCCCACCAAATTACTATTTTCACTGGATTCTTGTATTTTCATTTGAGTTACCGCAGGATGTCCCATCACAATGAAACATTTCATCGACATCACAGTAGGTTCCTGCTCTCAAATAGGAAAGTACCTGGTTATCCCCAAATTGAGCCGCAAGAGGTGGCAAAGCAAACTAGTAAGTATGGTTGCAAGGAAAACTAATCTAAGTAAATATAATATCTTTTACAAAAGCACAACGCAGCTCTAGTTGTTGTATAATAGCTATATGTATCTGCAATTTAGAAGAATGCATGACAATCATTTGCAATGCATTAAAATACAAATGCATTCAATTGTAAGTGTAGTTTTAGATGTGAACTGTGCCGTATGTAAGTTTTTACTCCAAAAGACAATTGTGTTTGCACGGTTGGAGCAGAGCTTCATGAATACAAATTTTCAGAATCTAGACTTTTAGTATAAACGCTTATATAAGCTTATAACTTCAATCGGCCTTTCTTTCTCTAGGCTTCCGGTAATTAATGCTATGGCTGAAATTTTCTGACTTCTTGTCTTGACATGTCCTTCCTTGAACGTTTAAGCATGCCAAGAAACCAGCCAACCAATTCGCTATCAACGATGTCGCTTTTTTCTCTCTCTTCTACTGCATATTATAAGACTAGTTAGTATTATAGACGAGTCAACGAGCGCGAGCCTTGTTGCTGAGCTGGCTCACACACTATCCATCAGTCAGCAGAATGAAAACTATACTGCAGATATTTGCAAAGTTAGATTTCTTTGTGTTAGACCTCTCTCTCTCTCTAGTTTTTATTCCACGTGCAAGTATCCGCTACAGATGTAAAAGTGGCAAAGACAGTACTTGTCTGTTAGCCGTAATATGTTCATCCCTTAGCACTTTTTTCTGACTTTTTCCAAAGTAATTTAGAGAGTGTGCGAATGAATACAACCGTAAGACAAACAAGTAGTGTATGTAAGAGCACATACATTCTGTCGGTTTTCATTAATCACAATTTGATGTGATGTGAGTGAACGAGAGATCCCCAAAACACATTTGCCAAGTGCAATGTTAGCATATATTCGTTTACCAATTTCAGGTTTGGGAATTGGGATGATGGGAAGGGCTGGACGCGACAAGGATAAATTGAAGCTTCTAAGAAAGAAAGAAGCTGATCATGAAATTGCATGCAAAGAGTCTTTTTAGTTTTGCACTTTCCCTATACTAATAATAATGTACACTAAACGATGATAATAGTTATGCAATCAGTCATCACTGATAAATATATTTTTAACAAAGGAAAAATCAGTGCAGGGCAGAAGCAATATCGGTCATCTGAAACATTTCCGGTGCAGCACTACGCAATATGTGAATCCTTTTAGAATAGTATAGAGTCGAACACTTTGAGTAAAAAAAACGAACGGAGAACAAAGACATGTTTTATAATATAGCATTTTCCTCTACTATTGAAAATACTACACTCGAATTGCAGTGGACACAGCGGTACTAATTGACTAAACTGGCTAAAACGATATAGATGGAATCGTTACGTGCTAAATGATTCATAAATGAAATGCATACAGAGATAGATTGGTGTGGGTATGTATGTATAAAGTTCGGTTTGTCGGAGTCCAGCAAAGTCTTGTTGTCGCAAAGTTGACATGAGTGAAGTGTTCATAACAATTTCATGACACAGTTGATGACAGAATTATGCAATTTGGGATAGGCTGATATTCTATTATGTGTGGTTACTTTGCATGTGATAATGCTTTATCGTTCGTTCTTTTATGAAAAGCAGGTGAAATAGCAATGAGTCAGTGAGGTTATAATATAGGGCAGCGAGGGGCATTCCGTGCAGAAATCGTTACGTAAATAGTTAAAGGATAAAAAAGAGAGAAAAAACAGGAGAGAAAAGAGTTGCCGTGCTGTGTTATTTTCTGTTTACTGCGATGGTAATCAAATCAGAATCATGATTTGTAGGTGTGTAGTGCAGTGAAAGGAAAAACAGACTGCTGTGCGCTGCTATGTAATAAATAAGTGTGTATATATTTCGATATAGTGCATTTTCCCAAAGAACATTCATATAACAAAAAGAAAATATTGGTGCAATTTTTATTGAAAGCAGAGAAGAAGAAGAAACTATGTGTAAAAAATATATACGTGATCGATTTTATAAAAAGAAGGATTTTAAATTAATTTGAGGGCTTGAATTTTTGAAGTATAGAATAATAAGAAGAAATTTTATGAAAAAAAAAAGAATAGATAGATTTTGTACCTTTTCTCTTCTCATTTGAAACAGTTTTTTTTGAACAAACAATTTTTCTCTTTTTAAAAACTCTAACAAACTTGTTCTCTTCTGAATGAATTTCTGAATGAAGAAAATTTATAAATTGAGAGTAAGAATTTCAATTTAGTGAACAGACAGGATAAAAGGTAACGGATACACTCGTGTGGTATGTTATTTCTTTCACCGTAGCACTTGTTTTCTGAGGCAGCTTTGCAGTACCTTCGTCTCGTCGCTTTGCCTCCTTTGTATCGAATATTTTCCTGTTACTGCACTGAAAATGAATGAGAATATCTCTGTAACCTTGTTCCAGTCCACAAAAAGGAGAGAATCAAGCCCTTTTCCCCTCCGGTTGGGAAATTACGGTGTTCGCTCCTTCTACATCAAATCCAGACTGCTACAATTTCAAGGGAAGAAAGTCTGCAAAAGAGCGAAGCAGAATGCTTGTTCATATGCTTGATGCTCTATTTTCCTTCAAATTGTGAAAGTCGTTTGTAATGTGTGTGCTCTTTCTTACTGGGTAGTGGAACGGTTCTCCGTGTTATTCAGATGCTGTTTATGTTTCTCTACCACCATCGGCACTATATACTGCTGGCTTAAAGGCAGGGAATAAAATAGGAAGAGCGCATGGCATGCCATAGTCTCCAAAATATTTGTATGAGTTTTTTATACAGGTTTCTTCACGTTTATAGTGAGACATATCGGCGAAGGCAAGTAACAGCAAATAGGAAAGTGGGAGAAAGGTCTATTATCCTGGTCTGGAATATTTTGCAATGCTGCTGTAAGTATACCTAAAGCATTTCCAGTGACGGGGTAGTGGTAGATTCTTTATTCACACAGGCATTGCATTGTATACATGTATGTGGTTTGGTTTTACTTTAGCCTAGAAAACTTGCTTTCCGTTTCTCCACCACCGTAGCAAAAATTATGTATACATTTTGTCTATGCTTTCCAGCAAAATTGCTGATAGTCTGTTGGTGTATCTTACAATTTACATTTACAAGTTTAAAACAAAAGGAGATTCTTTGGTGTGAGTGAGATAGTAGCAGTGCAGAATGGTGCGGCATTTTTGGTTATCTTGACTTGTCTGTGAGGCTTCCTTTCTTGTCTTCACATGTACATATTGCCATTTGCCATTACTATTACACCTTCTCTTGTTTTTACTTTTACATGCATGAAAATTACTATTACTACTTGAATTGGGGAAAATAATTTGAAGCAAGAGGATGTCAATAGAAAGCAGCATGAATGCAACAATGGAATGCGGCTTCGGAGAAACTAAAAACATTTTTTGTAAACCAATGCACAAGTCAGTTGAGTTTTTTTGCAAGGAAATGGACCATTGATAATATTATTTGGATATTTGACATCCTTGTTGCAGTTTCCATTACACACTTTTTAAGAATTTTAAAAGCTTCATCTTGCAATTTCACTTCTACCTCCAAAGATAAAGCCACTTACTCATAATTATGTTAGCCACACATGCAACCTTGACCGTCATATCGACTAAACATAGAATATGTAATAAAAGCTTTATTACATCTTATTATATTACTAAGCTAAGAGCTAAGCATTTGCTGTAATACATTTTTCTTTTGCTTGAGCATTACTATTGTGTTCCAGAAAGTGTGTGTAAAAATATTTCCATCAGATTACTTACCTTGCTTGCTTATACTCTGACATTTTCAATGAATGGAGACCCTCAAGGATGCAATATGATGGAATTTTTTTGTGCTATTTTACTTTAGAAATCATGGCCTATTTAGATGCAGACATGCAAATTCAAAGAAAGGTGATAAATAGCATATAAATAAGTTGGTTTGGTAAAATTACTTCCGCTGCCGAGTGGCTAACTAGTAGTTTATGTAAGCAGTTTCTTCAGTGCGATGGAAAAACGAGACTAAACGCTATACTAAATCGATTACTTCCTTATACGCACTAAAAGGTTAAAATACGTTGGTTAAAAATTTATCTTTCAAATCATCCTAATTCGTTCGTGCATATTTATGAGCTTATACAACCTTATTGATAAGTGATTGATGATTGTTAGGTCTATGAATAATAAAAAATAAGTTGTATGCAAATTGTTTGCTGAAAAAAGCTTGCTTGGTTATTTGTTTGACATTTTCCAAGTAAACACACTTGTACTTACATTTTTCTCTCACTTCTGCAAACTTTACTGACTTACTTTTAGCTCTATGTACTTCGCGTTTCCAATAAATATTTTATGCGTTCATACGTCGATTGTATTTACATCGCCGACAATGAGTGAGGTAACCACACATGACATACTTCAAGAAAAAAAACTAACAACTTTCACATGAAGTGCCAAACATGCATGCTTTTCTAATAACTACCCGAACGTAGGAATAATTTACTTACGAAAGATAAATATCCTTTGAAATACCGGAATGGAATATAAGGGGAAAGTGCATCATAGGCTTTTAACAAAGTAGCAGATTTTGGCTAGCTATATTTGATAAATGCCAGTGCAGCGACACATGGAGGAAAACCATGAAATTTATAGGTGGCTACAACTTTCATGCTGTGTTTAGAGAGTACTTATTTACACCGTTTGTTCAAAAGAGGACTGCAATATGGTGCATTAAGTTTAGCATAATATTAGCTTTAGTATTATAGTCAAGAAATTTGGAATACAAACAAATTTAACACCAGCATTGCCAACAAAAATACACGACTGTGTATGAAGTACCTAAATATCACAAACAGCAACATGATAACAAGATAAGTTCATTGGCTTTATAATAAAAATCAACGATTTTAACCATCTTCTTGCCAAAAGCCACCTACACGCTTAACAAAGTGAGTGAAGCCCAGCCAGAGAGAGCCAGACACACATATAGGCATGACAGTCCCATGAATTTGGTTATAGTAGACTTGTCGTGTACCATTCATGTCCACCCTTTCTATAACATTCAGTTGCATCAAATGTATAAAAAATCATGTTTAAAACGAAGAACACCCATTTCCATTTATGTAATATGATACAAAATACAAACGCGTGGTCATTTTTAATTTCATTAAAAATTTAGGGAGTCCACCACGTGAAATATTTTGAATGCATTACATTCTGAATTACAAGAAAACAAGCATATTGATATTTGAAGAGCAATATTATTTTGAATGAAATGAGATAACACTGTATTCTATTATACCTACACAGTCTGTAGTTATTTTTCATACCTTATCTCCAACAGAAAATAAAAATCTGACCTAATAATATTGTTGCAAAGGAAGTGACGTAACACGGGCTTTATAGTTGATAGTAAATATTGCATGGGCAATGGGCATATTATACTTGCCATTACTTTCGAATGAAATCTCATTTAAAGAATCTTGCAAAGACCCAAAGTGTTTGGATTGGCACAAAACTGTACAAGTTAGTATAGTATAAATACACATTAAAGATAACGCCTACACGCTAGGTAATGACAAAATGGATATAAAATATAAACTCTCTTTGAGCAATTTTGGATATTCCTTCTGTCTATGCTAAATATTTTGCTAAGCCTTTTTAGAACTTGAAACAACTAGCAAAGGTACAACAACACACAAGCTTTTCGTTTTCATGCAACTCCCATCTCCCTAAATATTATGTTTCTTTTTCGCCTCCATACTATCCGCTGCCATTCACACATCCTATCGACATCAACGACACGACAACGCGTAGGTCTCATCTCTTATGAACATTTGAAGTGATCTTACAAAGATGAATGCTTTCTTGGCAATTATTCACACATGCACCATTTAGTCCATGGCCAACCTTAGCAGTTAAATCACATCCTCACATATCCCGTCTCAAACAAATCTTACACTTTTTTTGCTTCTGTCTGTACGTTTATTTTACACAATCAACCATATCCATCCATCCGTCTGTCTATGATGGTGACTGTCGACTACAGTTCTACATAGCATCTATCTCGTTTTTATTAAAAAAAACTATTTTCAAAGCAGTTCAGGTTTGAAAGCTGAAAATGTTTGTCATGCAACTCATCTCCCTGATCGGCTTCTGATTCACATTTTTTATAAATTTCATTTATGATGTAAGCAAACGCATGTATACATTTCGATTAACAATCTTTTTATTGTGTCACAATCACATTTTTGAAGTCAATCTGTTTGTTTTAAACTGCGCTGTTGGTGCATTGTGTATATTATTCACTTGAATGTTGAATTATATCATTACTCATTACATTAAAAGTTGATCTATAAGCTGCAGCGCACACAAATTTGAGTTTTACTAATAAATTGAACATCAAACTGAAAATAAGCTTTATACCGCAAAATAATCATGAAGACATAATAAGGTGTACTCTTTCTATTTAGTATTCTGTGCAAAAGCTCCCAGCAAAACTAAATTCTTACATTGCTGTTTGTCCTCGTCGTCCTCTCGTCCAACTAACTCAAATATAGTTGGAATCTTCAAGCTATATATGGTAAAATATTCTTTATGTAATTTTTGTAGCATTGCAATTTATTTTTTTAAATAACCGAGAGGGCCAAAAAAAAGTAAACTTGTGTGCTGGTAGCTAGTACAATGTATAATTGGCTATTATCTCTTGTATAAAAAATCCGACTCAACATTTTCATACATACAAGCCTTGTTCTCGTGCTAAAGTGCTAAATACTTAGAAACATGTTGTGGAACGTGTGTTTATTTCAAAAGTTTCTTTGTCTCTTGTCTTGTGAATGTTGTAAATAAACACAACATGATTATCCTAGAAACATTTGGGACACATGAATTGGTTGTAAGTTGTAAGAAAATCACACGAAAGACCAAGCCCAAAATTCCATGCATTTTACTTTTTGGTATGTATATAAAGTAGGATACAAACAGTTTGTACAGATTGGAGGAGGACACGCGACGACGGGAGAAGTTGGATAATAAAAGAGAAGATGGAAAATATTTAGCTAAGTGTGTATACAAGAATGAAAATACGTACATGGATGATACATGAAATAACAGTTCAGATTGTTTAAATCTCATAGTTCTCGTACAAGTTTTTGGCCTTTTTCGTAAAGCACTTAGCAAGTAGAAGCAACATACTTGTTACTTTTATAGACAAAAATGTTATTATCGTTTCATCTTCATCGTATTCATTCCATGTTTTTATGTTTATATCCTTTTTAAAGCTGTATAAAATACATACATAGCTGATCATCGTTTGGTGCAGCCTTAACCGCATGTTGGATATTGTGTATACAGCAGCATAGCACAAATTTTTTCCTGAAAACGATCTGATCAAGTAAGTACAAAAGGATAGCAACATGACGGACTCTGCTCCAGTTTCCTGCAACTTTGTGGGCAGTAACAAGATGACGAAGCTAAAGAAGGTGCTTGGGGAAGCCCGAGAAATTAAAAATCCTGAATTGGATTTGGTTGAAAAGGGCATTGGAACCTTTGATGAGCTTCCAGGACTTTGTAAGTTGCATAATATTTAATCTTTGTGACTTATATACACTTAATTATGGGATTTAAACGTAAATTACATTCCAAATGACTGGAATGTGACTGTCACAAAGTTGGGACGTTCCTATGTATTGACAAAGAGTTTTAGACAATTTTTTGAAAATCCTTTTTCAATTAGTTATGAGAAAACTATGAATAAGAAGTGTCACAAAGAATTGTGTGACAAAGTGTAAATAGCAAATACACGATGGTAAATTAATCGAATGTTTAATATGTGCACGTGAAAGTCAAGATACAAAGAATCTCGGTGAAATGAGTCGATTTAAATATACATGTTGACACTTTACATTATAAATCTTGATAATGCAATCTTGTCTTGATGCAAGGCATTGACAAACATTGGTCACACAAGACTTGATGGCTAACATCATACGGAAACAGGACTACAGAACATGACAAATCATGACAAACATGAGTTTAAGTAAAGATGTTGGAGTGTGAAGTGAAAAGGAAATTTTATCTCAATCGAAAATCGAAATGTAAAACTGAATTTATGCATCAGAATAATTCAGTGTAGTCCAAATTTTTTTGAGACCTTCAATCTTCATTCATAAGAATGACATATTATAGCGAAAATAGTTATCGTCTATCGTCACGTTTCTATTTATACTAGTGACTATTTTGTGCCGATCCTTTCTATGCTAGCTCATTCATATACATCTACTTTTTACCTTACCTTACAAAGAGGAACAAGGCCTTTTCCTTTTACGGAAACTTGAATATAGTAATAGTAATGAATGAATGATAACAGGCAAGTAGAAGTGAGTAGAAGTACGAATACCTACAGTAGGATGAACAGGTAGATGTTACCAAACTAAACATAATAATAATGTGCCATGTGCAGGAGTAAAAAAGGATCCTTCTGTTATAAAATATTTGAAATGTATCAACAAGTGGTAATACTTGACTATGAACTGCAACGCAATGAATAAGCAATATATACCTATGAAAATGAATACTCTTTAATATACAAACAAATATGATTCTGTACATAAGATTCATATTGGAAATTGAATAAAATAAAAAGCGTTCTCAACAATGACAATGAAACATGACATAATATAAATCAAACCATCAATTTTTTCACGAGCAACAAATGTCTTGACGCAATGATGTGTATGATGCTTTCACTGACACAATGCTCTACTTTCTCTTGCAGTGTCGATGGAGTTCGTGACAAGGTTGACTTTGTCCCACAACAAAATCCGATGTAAGAACAACCAACTTGGCAAACTAATTGGCTACATAATTTTAATACTAAAACATTAATGATCGCAGGCTGTTTCCTTGTTTTTTCCGGTGACTCCGACTAATAATGCTTTCCCTTTATTTGTGAAAGGTTGATTGATTTGTAGGTAATTGTTTGCATTGAAATTTTAGCTGTGCCATCAACCATAGCGAATCTGGTAAACTTGGAAATTCTCACTCTGTTCAACAATCAGTTAGAAGAGCTACCAACCGCAATCTCATCACTGCCAAAACTTCGAATTCTCAATGTCGGGTGAGTAAATAAAATAATTTTAATGGATATTCAGAAAAAAACTTAAATGCTACCTTTAAAAAATATTTCCAGTTTAAACCGATTGACAAATCTTGGACGTGGATTTGGTGCCTGTCCCAGTCTGGAAATTTTAGATGTTACTCACAACAAACTTAGTGAAGATGGATTACCTGGGAATTTCTGGATGATGGGTAAGAAAACGTTAATGATCTTTGGAGAAAATCTTCAGAACAAAATAAATACTAAGTACCAAATTTATACCAAAACATTTCAGAAACCTTGAGAGCGTTATATTTGGGTGACAATTATTTCGAAAATGTTTCCCCTGAGCTGGGAAAGCTCCGCAACCTACAAATAGTACGTCTAAAAAATGCAAACGGAAACAATGTATTATGATAATTTAATGAAAGCATGTAAACAAATTTTTTTTCTTCATTGCAGCTTGTACTTCGCAACAACAGTATCAGCCATATTCCACGAGAAATCGGATACCTAACTCGTTTGCGAGAACTACATGTACAAGGAAACACGATTCAATGGCTTCCTCCAGAAATTGGTACTAAAATTATTTATGTTTTAATCATTTTTCCAAGATGAAAGTAGTAAGATTGTCGCATGTCCATTGTTGTAGCCAACCTTGACCTGGGTGGGGGCCGCAGTATTATACGTATTGAGGACAACCCACTAGCACCACCATTGGCCGATCAGTGGGTACTTGGACCGCATCATTTGTTGGATTTCGTGAAAACGGATGCTTACAAATCGTAATAATTCTTTTAAATGAATCAGTTCGAGATTTATTCATAATGATTGTTACAAAACAAATTGTATGCATTTTCAGACTTTATGGCAACGCCCACCGTGCAAGACGTCAGTAAAAAATCTTTATATTGTTCCGTTCCGTAAAACTCATCGCAACTTCCTACACGTTCAGCGACTTCCAGTCAGTATCATCCACCCTAAAAACCAAAACAAAATTCAATTTTTAATAATAATCAATCAAGAATGTTGCCTTAATAGTATTATATGATCTTTGTAACTCTATGAGGTTCGCTAACTAGAAAGTAGGCTACAGTCCAAAATCAAACCAAACTTAACACATTTTAAAAACTAAAGTTATATACGGAAACTTTTACTTTACATTTTAATTTAACTGAGTTTAAATACAACTAATAAACCTAAATAAAATTATTTTTCACAAAAACGTACCTTTTTTGCTTCTTTTCATAAGAAATTGAACGACGAAATCCTTATGCCCAGAGGCTGGATACTGTCCCTTGATGACCACGTTTGTGCATCTGCATTTCATTCATACTCGTCCATGTTTAACTGAGTTTTCACGAAATGCCACACAGGTCACATTTGCTTTTCCAAATCTTGATTAATCTGTGGGTAATTCGTAGTAGTGCAAACAAAATACATTCACTTTTAAATTAAATACACAATATAATTCTGATGGAAAATATTTCAATGAAGCAGTCAACCAAAGAATAACTTTTCATCACTGCTAAAAGTTTTCAAACGAAATAACATACATATTGAGCTACAAACATATTACTCGGCCTTATACAACCTAAAACGTATGGCGGAGATATTATTACTTGGAACGTACAAACAACTTCCACCCCATCATTCCTATTACAAACTTAGTCTACTACGTCACGGATGTAAGGACATTGGTGATGGACGCGAATATGTTCATCATCGCTTATCAAACAACTAGCTGACAATTTTAAATACGCAAAAAGTAATTTATTATTGAAAATAGCTGCTCATTCAATAAGTGCGTGACAAGTGACAAGCGCAACAATGTCCTTACGCATGACTCCTTGCAAAATAATAAATACTTTCAGGGGTCAAGACATTCCCCTTCAAAAGATAAATTAAAGCATTATAGTGGAGTCGGGCATAAAATGGAAATAACCAAATAAAATGTTAAAACGATTAAATAAAGAAGGAAATGCATCAAAAGCCTAACTCTCATGTATATACAGAATATCATACAACTTCTTTATTACATCCTATTACAGCAACTACAAATGAACCAGCTTTTATAGTCGCCTTTGTTAATTACTGGCATACCTAGAAAAATTGATCCATGTAAAAGAAGTATTTATTGGAAAGTATTTACAGATACAAATACTTAAGCCAAAAGCGTGCACTGTGCGATTTCCTCAATATCAGAGACACAGATTAAGAAGCCGTAAGTTACAGTATATGAGGAAAATCAATAAAACGAATGCAAAGAAAGTAGAAAGGGATTAGTACAGAAATACATGAAATTTTCCCTTTTATACACTTTTGTATTATTAATGAATCCTCTTTATATACACACTTCTACCTACAAAGTAAATACATGCCAATTATAACAACACATTTAACGTAAGTTACATACTCCCCTTTCAGATGTGTACAGAACTACCTAGTAAAGAATATATCGCCCAAAAATAAAAATAAAATAACCAAAACAAACGCACAGAAATTACAATAAAGTAACCTACCTACATCCTACTAAAACCCCTTTCAATTTAGACACCTTGTATATAAACAATTTTTTGCGTAATACCCCAAAAATTAGATACGACTAGTTTTGGTTTAGTGGAAGAGGATAAAGCGAAAAGGAAAGTTGTTAAAGACGTATATTTTGTTTTGCCAAAAAATAAAGAGAAAATATTTTTCATTATCTGAACAGAAAAAAATGGAAAGTTAGATTTGCATATAGCACAGTCATTCCAGAAATACCCAATAATACTTTTAAGGTGATCAGTTTATCACAACACTCAACACATACCCAATCATCGTCATACCATAATTTTCATTTAAAAAAGATTGGACAAAAAGTATGGTGGAGGTAAATATAATATACTGACAATGAGTAGTTACACTATACAAATTACATAAATATAAATATTTAACGTAAAAATCATGTATTTTATAAAAAACATAACAGCTACAATAAAAATTTAGGTATCAAAAGCAAGAATTTAGGTATTCTTTACCTGTCCTGATATTAAAATATGTCTACCTGCAATTTTAATAATCATACCTGTCTGCTCATCATCATCTCTGGCAGTTGCCTGGCTGAAACTCCTCACATTGATTTGAGCAATTTTAGATGCTCTCTATACTTTTCCTTCTGCTGAATTGCTGAGATGTATTTGTCTGTCTCTGACTGAGTGAGTATGTCCTCAATGTTTTTTCATAGCTCCACAAGTTTGAGAAATTATAGCTACTACAATACACTGGCTGACTGACGATAAACCTCTTTGACAGACTCGACTGGAGAACGGAAACCAACTTCTTGGTCACTTTAATAATACATCATATCATAGTCTAAATAGTCGTTCACTGACTCCACATCATTGTACCAATTGATAGCTTTTTATTAAAAAATTTAACTGCACTCCCTGTTTAGATTCATTCCTTCCCTTCCCTGCAACATGGAACGAGTACCTTCTTCTTTTTGGGCGATGATGATGTGATTAAGAAAAAACACCGTCTTCTCTGACCTGTTCCTTTTCATAGTTTACGCATACCTGTCGCTGGTGCTCATTTATGAGAGAGTAATGCAAGTCATTCGATAAAACACAATACATTTTTGATGCATTCAGATAAATTTAGATGATGCCAATACACAGTTTCATGAGTACACTGATAGTGAATACACATTTGATGAATGAAATGAGAAATGATTTGAAATATAAAAATAGAGCTTATATAAATCCTTAATTTCCTGAAGTCACTTTCTTTAATCTTGTGCCATTAAATATATATAATTCATAAATGAGATTAAAAGACTGGAATAAAAATGCATACCAACTAACTAGAAATCTATATAACTTATAAGTGTTTAGATAAACGCAATGTATCTAGCCAATTTATTCTTTTTATCGATATATAACCTTGTTAAAAAAATTCTGTATATGAAAAAAACCATAAAGACGAGTTTCGTTTTGTGTTATAACTAAACCTAACATAGCTTAACATTCCTTAATGTTGTAATTAATCAGGATATTTTAATTCCATGATGAGAAAACGTTACAATTGGATGTCACAAACCTGTGATCAAGTAACTCAAAACCTCCTATTATAGCCGCCACCTCCCATGCCACCTCCTGTACTGGAATATCCGCCACCACCTAAAGGGACAATCCACAAGTTGAGTAACAATATATTCTATCTACTTAAAATTCTCGCTCAGATCGGATTTTTTACTTCCAAACCTAGCTAACTAGTAACTCATCCTGTAGTACTAACAAGTGGGTCACTCAAATATTTTTAAAACATCCTACCTTAATCGTTATAGTAGCATGCAAACTACTTACCCTGATAAGGTGCCGGGCGATTTCCATATTGGTTACCTCCCCTCATTGGGCCACCGCCGTAATTTTGCTGGTAGTTTCCACCAAAGTCATTGTATCCACCAGGCCCAGAGTTATTTCCTTGCCAGCCACCTCCCCATTGGCCACCACCACCACCTGAAGGAGGTTGTTCCCAGGGACCAGAGTTGTAGCCACCTCCCCATCCACCACCACCTCCACTTCCCCAGTTTCCACCGTCGTTTCCACCACGACCACCCCATGGGTTTGGTGGACCACCGCCTCCGCCGCCACCACCACCATGACCTCTTTGTGGGGGTCCTCTGCCACCACCGCGGGAGCCACCATCGTCGCGTGAGCTTCCACCACCACCGCCTCCCTTCATGTTAGCCATTTCCGTACGGCTGAGAGCTTTCTTCACGTCCACACGCTTACCCCCAATTTCGTGGTACTTTGACACTGCAAAACAAACATACAGAAATGAAATGTCGGAGAAAAAGGAGAAACCATCTCAGTAGTTGACAGAAATACTTACAGACAATCTTGTCGACGGGATCGTAGTCATCGAATTCCACAAAACCGAACCCACGCTTCTTGCCGGTTTCTTTGCTGGTCACCAAAACCACGCTTGTCACGCTGCCATATGACTGTTAAGATTTTAAAAATATATCATTGGTATAAAAACCAACCTCTTAAAGATATATATGATTTGAATGCTACGCCAGTATTAGTAATACCTTGAAATATTCCCTCAAGTCTTCCTCTTCAACTTCTTCCTTTAGTCCACCAACAAATATTTTCCTTACTGTAGCCCCAGCTTCAGGCTTACCGATATCCTCCCTTGGCACTGCCCGCTTTGGTTCCACCTCACGGCCATCAACTTTGTGGGGTCTTGCATTTTGCGCATCGTCAACCATATAAGCCCTTGAATATGTGATGAATCCAAATCCACGTGATCTCCTTGTTTTAGGATCTTTCATCACCACAACGTCAACAATTTCTCCCCACTTGGAGAAGTGGGCCTTCAAGCTTTCCTCGGTGGTTCTATAATCCAACCCACCAATAAACAACTTTCTACATTGTTCTGGCTCATTCTTGCCACTAGAATCCCTATCAGAGTGGTTCTTGTCCTCTTCCTAAAAAATTTCAAAATTAACAAACACAAAAATGCATTAGTTTAAATTCTAAACAAAACCTCAGTTTAAGCATTTCAAGTAGTATTATAACGCTAATCAGGATGCCACAATGACACCGAGTAACCATTCAGTCATCTATTTTTCAGACTGGGGCGGTAAAACAATCATCATACTAGCTATACTACAAACAGAAAAATAACACATTTAAATATATATTTTAAATCAATATCTTACGTAATCATTGCCCTCCTGCTTCACATTGTATTCATTAGCTTCGGTCCCCATAATTTATATAGCTTCAGTACGGGGAGAATAATACTTAAAAGGTCCTCTACCACAAAATTAATTACAAACAGCTAATCTATCTAATTATAAAAGCACTAGCAGTGTCCAAACACAAAACAATTAAAAATTATCGAAACAGTGAATAAATTATTTGAGTAATAAAAATACGTTGTTGTAAAAAATAGTTTTAGAACTTCTTCAAATCTACTTCGTGTACAAAGTAGTAAGTAAAGTGTACAAGTAGACAGCACAATCACCAGAAGAAGAATGGAAGCCGGAGTTGTTCTTCTTGACGGCGTTCTAGCTTGGCATTCTATTTAGTACCAATGACTTTTAGCTTTGCTGTAAATACATTGTATTTGAAGCCTCTACTACCCTGCCTGCTGCGTTGTTGCTGGCTTCTTCGCCTGGCATGGCTGTATTTAGTATTTACTGTGCTTATAATCTGAAAAATTTATACAAGATACCTTCCTTGGTTTCATTATGGTTCTTGGTTTGAAAATCATATATTATTTAAAAGTGTACACGTATGCAACAAGAGGAAAAGAGACAGAGGCATGAGTACTTTGTACTTTTGCTTTGTATTGCTTTCATAATGCTTAAAAATATCTGTATTTCATATATACCTACATGCATTTTGTGTTGTACAATTTCAAAAAGGGTTAGGGGATCAATAAAGACCAAGAAGATTGTGCATTTTCCAAATCCCGGAGACCGACGCTACTTCACTTGCAGAGGGATCATTCAGGTGAGATGGGCAGGAGTTGGAGGAGAAAGGGATTATGTGACTGAATGGGCTTCGCTAGCAAACTATTTATATGCACGTACTCATGTGTGTGTGCATGACATGTAGTTAAACTGAATGTAGACGTTTGCATGTTTTTAAGACGATAGCTGTGTGAAGTTTTATTGGGTAGTGGAGAAGAAGTGGGGCTGGCCTGTTTGGCCGGTATGCTCAACTCGGGTGCTTTCGGACGGTGGTGGTGGTGGCGGACGGACGGGATCATTTTTTATACTTTGCTTGCTTGGTTTGGTTTGTTTTGTTCAAAGTTTTGGTAAAAACGAAGAAGAGGTAAATAGGTACATAATCTACCAGCCCAAGAAAGATGCTTGTAAATTAATCAATAAAAAATGTATTTTTGTACACTGACTGATGATGATAACCTCAGTGAAATGAAAATTGGCTTTGCTTTGCTTTTTCGTTTGCATTAATTAGGAAACACTGCACTGCATCAAAATCTAGAGATATGGGGTGATGTGGAACGGAATGGAAATGACATTTAGAGGACAAGAAATCAAGAAAAACTTTCCATTAAGTTGGATATTTTTTCGGTTATACTATACGATATGTAGAATGATACCCTAATCAAATCAAGTATCAACATAAAAAATGAATTTATAATTAAATTACTTTATTTATGGAGATGGGTTGAGTTGGAGCTTCTTTAATAGTCCATGCTCCTTTAGTAGCACGTATTCCAAGTTGTCATTTACTGATCATAATCATTTTTGATGATTCAGTTTAAAATCGGGGTCAATACTTAACCCTTTCTTACTTCAGTGAGTTTTTTTAATCGAGGAATACGCAATGATGCTCTATGCACAAATATTTTACTATTTGTATTCATTACGCAAAAAAATGCTTACAATTTTAATTTACTCATTTTAAGCCAGAATGATTCTGACATGACGCTGACGAGTAAAAATTGGTTGACGAGAAACATTTTGTGCGTTCTTACAAAATTTGTAGGTGAACGTTCATGCTTACATATTTAGTTCACTTTACTTCCGATGTTGATGCCAGAAGAGCTAAAATGTAAAAGACAAAAACAGGCAAATAAATACACGCATCCACGCACGCATGCTTGGTTTTGTTGATATTCATATCAGCTGTGATACTGCTTGCTTTCCTAGTATTTGTGTTGAGGTTGCGCTATGCTGAAAACTGGATCTACTGAAAGGCGTTTTGTGTAGCTAAGTTAGTAAATGTGTTGTGTTGTCGGGAATAAATTTTGTTGTAGAATCGGAAGTTGGACTTGCTAATTAGCAGCAGGACTAATTCAAAAAAAAACTGCAGAAATAACAGGGAACTCATAGCATAAAAAATGCCATTGCCACCCGCTTTACTGGCAAAGTTAGCCAAGCGTGGAATTGTCGGACAAAAATCGAAACCTGCAAATCCTCCAGGTTAGTGTTTCTCAAGGGAGAAATTTGTGCTCTTATATTTTTACATAATATTATTTCAAGTCTAATACCACTCACATAATCACACTTTAATATTTCTCTCGTCTTGTTTGTCATGCAGGG
>JAQFZG010002064.1:0-18112 GCA_034695465.1 Entomobrya nicoleti
CATGTGAAAGCTCAGCAAGGTATTCCAGTGTACAAAAATAAACATAAACAAACAAGCAACCGGGCCAGCCACATGCTTCTTGTGGCTGGCTTGCCGATCGATTTTTTTGTCCGTTATTTTTTTGTGAAATATTTAGTAGTGATTGACGAAGTCAATTAAGTAATTTCATTTTAAGCCGATGGACTGCTCGATTGACAACATTTAATTAAGATTGATTACTTTTTTAACCAGTTTGTGAATTACTCAGTTTAATTTGTGGTGGTGGTGGACTTACTCGATCTCTCCATTTAATCAATTACAAAGGTAATACTTTTATTTCATAGTTGTGTAATTATCTAATGCTTTAAATATAGTGGAGTTAAATCTCTTTTGATTTGGTAAACGCCACTACACTCCCAGGTTTCCTTTAATTGTACTTTAATCACTTATCGTCTTGTTCTTTTATTTAGTTTAGGACCCCACAACAATTTTTGGTAACTGAGCAATTACTAGCTGGGATGACGATGACCTGTTCCTGTTTACTGGAAAATAGTTTAGAGGTAAAATTATTAAAATTTTAGTGAGTGGAGAAAATTATTTGGTGTAATTTTTTGTGTATTTAAATAAATTGTCTTTTGTTTTTTGTCAAGGTTATCAATGTTTGGGCTACTCTTTCTTCCTAACGGAAAATTTATGGTTACCGGCTGAACTTGGAATAGTTTATTTTGATGACATGGATTGGATAGGAATACACAAAAATAACGAGAGGACGACAGAGTTAAAATTTGGAAATACCAATTAAAAAAATTAATACCAGTCAGCTGACTAATCATTCCACCAGAAAATTAATTAAGGTAAACAAAATATTTTAATTATAAATTCATGAGCAAGGCAGATTTTTCTAATTATAATAGATTTTTCCATAAATGGAAAGTGCAATGAGCATAGTAATTTAACTAGAATTATTAATTATTCTGTTGTCATTTTTTCAGAACAGCTGACAGGATGGAAATGTGGATGGCGTTTGCGAATTGGTAGTACATGCAGTCTTGAAGGATTCACAGATTCGACGGATAGAAAAAACATCACATTCACTGTACAACTTTAATTATAAAATGTATACTTAACTAGGGAGGAAAATAATTTGTTCAAGTTTTATAACTTAAGTTAGTTTTATTAAAGAACAAAGAAGAAATAATATTCTGCTACTGAAAAATGTATTTTACGTAGCATGTGATTTTACTATTGATAATTTTTTGTAAGGTCAGTTATGAAACTGATGAGAGAAAATTTTAATCACAAACCAAAAAATAATCCCTTTTGGATTACAGATTAATTAGAAAATTGTCAGTAAGT
Organism: Entomobrya nicoleti; assembly: GCA_034695465.1. Taxonomy (NCBI): domain Eukaryota; kingdom Metazoa; phylum Arthropoda; class Collembola; order Entomobryomorpha; family Entomobryidae; genus Entomobrya; species Entomobrya nicoleti. The sequence goes on from JAQFZG010002064.1 coordinate 1,336, forward strand.
TTGAAAGAGGTTACTTCTAAAGATTTAAAATCGCTTGTTTTAGTAAAATGTAATGCTAAAACGATTGAGTAATAATTAACGATTAATTAACATTGGTAACAATGTCATGTAGGAAACCACAATATGTAATAGAATTGTTATGAGTTTAATGAGAATTAAAAATGCAGACACAACTGGAAACCCATATAAAGTTTACTTAACAGGCTTATTTAAAACCTAAAAGTGTGTCTTATGTGTTAGATTTATGAATATGAAAGGTAAACTGCTAAACTTAATTATAATTTACGCAGTAATTTGTCAATTAGAAGGCTAAACAATTTTTTTTAAATGAACAGTGAGGCGAGAATTATAGGTTTTCGTTAGTAAATTAGTAATTAGTAGTAACATGAAAAGGGTTGATGATATCATGTCGAGTAAAAAACTGTCCCAGTAAAATGTACTGCTGGAACAAAGATTTAAAATAATATTAATTTTAGTTTGATATTTATGTTAATTGTTAAGTTAAACTAGTTGAGACTCATTATGACAATAATGAGAATTAAAAAGCAGACACAACTGGACAGGCTCTAACTGAGGTCATATTACTTAAACACTTAAGTATATTTCCCAATTTTTAATCTGTTGTAAAACGTTTCACATTAATTTAACTATTTGGTCTTGAAAAGAGAGAGGAAATGGTTAGTGGAGGGGCAAATTGTTTTGAGTAAAATGTATTGCTTAAACATGAAAAATTAATTAAATTTGACAACTAAGTCGTTGTTGTACATTTTAGACACTTTATGAAACTAATGAGAATTAAAAAGCAGACACAACTGGATATGTTCTAGAGGCAAGTTTAAAATTAAAGATGATGTGTTTTTTACTATAAAATGTTTGAAATTCGTAAGGTACACCGTAATTTTCATGAAGTTTTTTTAATGAATGGTAACTCGTCATACAGTATATATTGTGTTGGGGGTACTAGTAGCTAGGTATTTTTTTATAATGTTTTTAAACTTTTTTATTATACAAAAATGTTATGTTAGTAATATCTACAGAGGAATGTATCACTGTGGCAAATCATACGTATTTTTATTTCAACAACTGAGCAAAAGGTAAAGTACGAAAATCTTGTAATGTCTTGGACAAAATTAAACGTTAGCAATTAAATTTCAATAACTAATTTCAAACGTTTGAGCTAAGATAACTGTAAAAAAATATTTATTCATAATGAAGTTGTTGATAGTACAGACACGTTACAATTGACGGTTACTTTAGTTTAGAATCAATTAAAATGTAGTATTGTCGGAGAACTCTTGAGATTTTTGTCTGTAAAAATGGGTAAATAACAATAAATATCCCGCATTGTATTTTTTTCTACTCATTGTACTCCATGACTTAATTAAACTAGAATAACAGTTAAAAAATTAAAACGCATATTTTACCTGCACTTAAAGCAAAGAAATATATTCAAAAGTTTTTATTGCTTTTAATTAAACTGTTATTTTTGTCGTTGAATGTTTTTAGATCTAGCATGCATGAAATTGTATGGATATGGTTTGCATGATTGTGACATATTGAAAAAGAAAGTAAGGTGTCAAGTTTAAATTAAATACGAAAAAACATACATGAAACTTTACGGGAAGGAGTTGGTCACAAATCACGTTCTCATAAAAACTAGCAGATTTGTCATCGTCATACTCTCTAAAAATATATTTACAAATACGCGTTTCATGAGAAAATCATTTTGTGATGGGAAAGTGAGTTACTTTATTCCAAAGGGAAGAGAAGCCATCATTATTAACTTCAATTATGGGGGAATTCACGAGAACAAAGAGTGGAACCACCTGTTGTTACACAGAGCTACAAATGCAAATAAGACACTTTATAAATCTGGTGAATTAAAATGCAACCATAATACAATTCAAAATTTTGTATAACGTTTTTATTGACTAGTTGATAATTAACAGCACTTAGGTACAAGAATATATGTATAATATATCAAACTTTAAACCCAAAAGTCCCAAAATTTAAAAAAAAAGGTTTTAAGATAATCGTTTTTTAATAGACGGAAAATATGATACAGAGACTTTCTCCATATTAAAATTATATCGATAAATGCAATTTAACGTTGGCATCCTCAGTAGCCCTTATGGGTCAACAGGCTAAAGTCAAATTTACCATTTATTCACGCAATGTCCAGAGATTCTTGTGTAGATAATTTTTTAGTCATGTTTCTATTTTATGAATTGCACCCCAATTGCCCGAATTGAGAGAATCCCTGAAGTTGAGGTATTTAATGGAGGGATCAGATTTTGAAAATTCGTCACTGACAAAACATGCACATTTCAATATAGTTGCACTGAAAATACATGACGGAGGAATAGACAGTCACTCTCAATGAATTTAAATGATGAAGTAAATTTAAATGCTTTGCATTCCTTTAAATTAAAAATGCTTGCATACTATTTAAATGTTTTGGAAAGATTCATTTAATAACGCATTTATTCAAGATTACCATAAACTTGCTTCAACATTACTTCAAAAAATATTAAGTAAAACTGATATGTATACATATCACCTGCACCAACTATGTGTCATTATAATGTTAGTTTCGGTCACAATATTGCATAAAATTAAGATCCTAACATAATTATGTACTATTCATTTATATCTTATTTAACAAACTTTATCATTCATTAATACTCATTCTTGCTACAAAGTTTAAAAACCAAAATGGCTTGTCTTAAGTACATACAAGTTTACCTTTACATTTTACATGAAACTTAAGGTGTACATATGTAAATATTTATAGCTAACTTAAATATAAATGTTAACTACTTAAAGGAATATATTAATTTTTTATTGATTAATATTAACGAACTCTATAGAAATTGTAAATACAAGACATTATCAACTTCAAATCATTAGTTTGCTCATTCGAGCCTTTCACCAGTTTCCCTGGACCACTTCCGCTTGTCCACTTCCATTCCTCTTTCATTTCCCCGACAACATTTATAAGTAATACAACCACCCATCGCCCTTCTCCTGTGTAATGTAATCTCTGTCAGTTTGGGAAACTCCATCCAAATGTTGGATTCCTCCATATTTTCCTTGAACCCAACAAATTCAACGTTTTGCCTGCACACCGCCAAGTTTTTGTTTTCCAAGTGCTGCATCACAGCATCTACATCATCATCATTACTATATCGTACCATTATACTCTTCAGCGATTTCTTTGCCGGTAAGAAAAAGTCCAATGTAAATGGCGAGTCATCAAAAATCGTCAACTTTTCCAACTTTAGAAAATCCAACCGACCCAAATGGGATTCTTCCAGAACCTGTTTCCGTTCCTCCTTTGTTTTGGGTAAAGGCATTTGTAGTAAAAGCTCAGTACACTTCTTACCCAATTTTAAATTCAACGTGTTAAGTACACGTGACCAGGGAATAAACTGTGCAGAGTTGTCGTACCAGAAATAAAACCTCTCCAGTTCAAACTGATGCTGATACATCTCGAACCGTTCGAAATCCTCTACCGAACAAAACTGCAAATTCAAAGTATTAAGATTTCGAAAAGGCTCCCTAAAAATATCATAATATCCATGAAAATCCTTTCGATCAGCTTGAAGCATGTTAACATGCCTATTTCTCTGTAGCAGCTCATTAAAAATAGGCGTTGGTAGATTAGAAGTTGCCAGAAATTCCAAATTTGGCAAAGTCGGATAGGAATTCCGTTGCACAGCTTGTTCCAACTGATGAATTCCAATTATCCGGATAACATTTATGTCGAGCCCACTATCATTCTGAATATCTTCAGTGTACATAATCCGAAGAACTTTCAAATTCGGCATCAAAATAAGAAAGTGTCGTAATAGATTATAAAACTCCACGGGATCCAGACGAAGCAATCCATTATGCACGTCGAAACATACGTACCAAAGTTGGGATCCATATTTTGTCAAAAGTTCGAGAACACCTTCAATGTATTCTCGGAGCTCTTGGGGCATTGGACTTATGATGTGCAATTGCATAAATTGGGCGCTTCTTCCAAGAAATGGATTTTTCGTGGGTACATTTCTCGCAAAGTCGTAATGAGTGGGGTTGAAATGTTCAGTGAAAAATTGTGGTTCTTCAAAAACCATAAATCTATCATTAGCCCAGTTATCCAACTGTAGATTTTGACAGCTTCCCATGTCAAATTTTAAGGTGTAATGACCCGTTTCCTTATCTGGGAACATGGCTTCAATTGCAGAATTCCAAGTCTTGCAGATTAAGCGACAGTTCCAAAGTTGACTTAGTGAAGGATCCTGTAAATCTTGCATGGCTGGGTTTGCAATTGCGTTGTTACCAGCCCAATTGTTTTCCTCTACTGCTGGAACAATTACAAGATCAGCTAAGGCATTGATGATATCATCCATTTCGTTTTTGGATTGGAACAAATAGGGAAATAGATTCTGGAAAACTTTGGGAAGCACAATTTTGCTGTAGCGCTTGTTGTAAAGCAGTTTTCCAAAGTAGGGTGAAGAACTTGAACATGATTCAATGTCATCAGTTTCTACAAGCTTAGCAGTGATCTGCTTCCATACCTATCAGATAAAAAATAATAGTTATAAAGAATAGCTCAGTCATTGAATTGAGATATCTAGCAGTTTGAATACTTTACGACTATGTGAATATCTGGTAAAAGAAAATGTTTCATTACATGTTCTGGAAAAAAGTTAGTGTTATCAGTTAGATGAAGAGTTTCACGGCTCAGCTTATCGACATCTCTTTCGTCCTGCAAATAAGGGAGTTCTTCAGGTTCTAATTGCTGTACTTCTTCCATTGTAACAGTAAATCTTTCTGGTCCTTGAGGAATGAATCAAGGTCCGGATTTGATAGTTTCCTAAGAGCAAAACATAAAAAACTTACTTTACAGTTTAGGTATATTAAAAAGACAATTGATAGAAGCACAAATATTACACTCGTAGGTTTATAAACTACTCGCCAATTATAAAGCTATGAGCGGTAAAAATATTGCAATATTATTTTGTTAACTTACTAAAGTTATATTAATATGAGCCGAAATTATGGGCGATGAATTAAGTTAATTAAATATTATATTTGAGTAGTTTGGATCACACTATTAAGCAATATTTGGTTTACAGCTTAACTAAAGACGTATGTATATATGCTGCGCAATGTATTTAACTCTAGATGTGATTACAATAAGCGTGTACCAACATAACATATGATACAAGGCATGCTACATACATTACATACTTTCGTTATTTCCAATACCACCGCCGCATCTAGCGCATGAACATTTAGTCAATATCATCTAGTTGGAAATATTTTGTGAGCATGCATGTTGAAACATACATATTACCATACAGCATGGTCACTTTGTAGCATTGAATTTCTGCATACTGGGAAACGTAGATAAGTGTATTTTTTCATAGGATATGGTATAAGTTAATTTGTTAACTCTGTACATATTTTGATATACTGTGTTTGGGCATATGTTCATTAGGTTTGTTCATAATTGAATTTAAGTAAGAGTGAGATTTTCGCTTCGTTTTTGGATTCATGCTTTTTAATGTATTCATGGTTGGAATATACAATTTGTGTTTAAAATACGAGTACACAGATTCATTTCATGAGTTTCTTTAAATTCCAAATAAATATTTTTATTTTGCGTCTTAACTATCTCCAAACTTATAATTTAGAAAATGTATATTACATATTATATTTTTCTTGTAGTAATTCGTCATCAACTTGTATTATGACGTCAAATATTTCATTGTTCACTTTTTATGGCATTTCAAAAAAATATGCTGAAAAGCTTTTAGCCCTTATTTCCAACTCGTTTGACATGATCCCTATTTTGGACATAATCGGGAGTTGAATTTTTTTTAGCATTATCTGGAATTACAGTAGTTCATCGTATTCCTCATCTTCTTCATCCTCCCTAACCGGCACCTTTGGCCTCTTTCTCACTGGTTCTTTCTCTTTTGCAGCCCCCTTCTCATTTTTCTCATCCTCCTCCTCCTTTTTGTCCTCGGGCGAGGCTGGTGCCATCACATTCTTTACGTACTCTGCTACCGCTGCTACAGCCATCTCCGTAAAGAATCGTTTTCTCCTGTCAAGGCCACCAGAAAAGCCTACTTGTTCACTTCTGTCGTCCCCCAAGCTTCCTCTGTTACCACCTACAACGTCTTGACAGGAAACCTGGATGAGGCAGACTACCAAAACTGCAGAAGCCAGAAGAAATGGTATCGGCTTCATAGTTGCCTAGCTTTGATGCCATCATCAGGAACAACTGTTTTGTTCTAAAGAAGGCATGATTTTTAATGCATACATACTCAATTTTTATACCAGGTTTTTAACAAACCTGCTTTAAAAAATTCTCAAATTAGGCAATTAAATGATCATTAGAAAAATAAAAAATGCTAATGAACCACCCTTATCACAAATTCAACCGGAAAAACCATCGCATTTGAAATAAGAAGATTAACGCTAAAAACATAGTTTATATTTAATACTGCGCAGTTTTTAAAAAAGTTTGTGCATGCTTTTGGAATTAGTGATGCTAACTTTGTTATCATTAATTGATAATTTGCATAATGACCCACAAAACGTAATAATGAGACAGGATACCAAATCTAGCTTCGCTTTATATTTATTACACTTCAAAAAGAATTTATGTTTAAGTTTTACGTGCTAATGTCGTTTGTTGAAATGCTATTTAAGAATTATAACCAGCATGCTTGAAACAAGTTCGTTCGGTAATTACCCATGATAGCATTTTATCTATTAATAAACTCACAAAGTAATGCTTGCACGTCTGTTTATATTGTTTGCTAGTACTGACCATTTTCCTAATGATTATGTGCTTGTTCAAATCTATAAACAAATCATACAAACTCAATACTAAATATGTACGTACGTTTTCTCGATACTGAATAATTTTTGTATAATTAGCATCCCAATTTGTTTACAAAATTTTGGGGTCGTATAAAAAGGAAACGAAACACGTTATTTGCATCATCAGTACAACCCAACTAGTTCTCCAGTAAAAAAACTACCAACCATATTAATCCAAGATGATTTCTCAAAAATGTGCAATTTTCTTCTTTGCCATGGTCCTTGTATGTCATATGACATATGGAGCTCATGCAGTGTCGGCGTCAGCTTCCGCTGTCAATGGAACCCATAATTCAACTTTGACCACGAGCAAGCGAGCTATTCCAGTGTTTGTACGAGATGTTACATCCGGTAATCCCCCTGCGGGTAAGAATTACAATCATTTTCAAATAAAATGAAAATATGCTGAAATTTATATCGAACATTTAATGACATGTCATTGTTGGTTTAATAGGAGGACTAGATATATTCTACAAATCAATTTCAATAATGATAACATTTTTTTCAATAATTTCTCATTATTAAACATGAATTAACAATGTATAATTTGCTTAATAAATAATCAGGTTAATAAATCTGTAAAACGTAAAATTGTTGTATTACTCTAAATAGAAAGAGGCGGAATGTGTCTTTGTTACATAATTGCCAGTTTACGATTCAATGCTTTCATGTAAAGATATTTAAATGGATTAAAACACTGTCTAGTAAAATAAATGTATTGCATGAAAAGTTTCATAAACAAGTTTCAGAAATCGAAAGTTTAGTAATTCTGTATTATTATTTAAATCGGATTCGTCTACTTTCTTACAATAGGTTAAACTTTGAAGCATAAAGATTTCCTGAAGTATTAAGTTATAAAAGTGAAATCAAGGTTACGAAATGATAACCGCATTATTAAAAAACATTTCATTGTTGTTGATTATATCAGTCACAAAAATGATTAACTTATTTAATAAGATGTGCCCTACAGATTTCACCTATTTGTGATAGCGAAAGTGAAAAGGGACCATCGGGAATAATAGTCCGTTCGTTATTTTTCCAAGTAAGATTGCGTTTTGTGAAGAAAAGCAATGCAACTTCGAAAAATATACTAACGGGCCAATTTTCCCGATGGTCCCTTTTCTCTTTCGCTATCACATTTGTTCTTCTAATGTATGGAATAATCTGGAGCAGTTTAAAAGATTATATTCCTAAAGTGATTCCTGAACGTCTTCATATCCATCAATATCTTACGTGCAGCTGAACAGAATACGTTGAAATTTGGCATACGTGCGATAATCTCAACACAAACTGATAAATCTGCTATATTCTCCAAATTTGGATGAAGCGTAGTAAATTTCTGTTCCGCATTATTGGTAAACCTAACCTAATCTGTCGATAGTTCCAAAAGGCTATCGAAGTACAACCGATATTACACCTACAATTCGGGATTTCGTTAAAAAGAACACTTCTTCCCAAAAAGTGGTTCGTTTTAGAATATTATCTGCATTTCCACAAAAATAAATAAAGACGAAAGATGATTTTTTTCTAAAGTCATATGAAATTAGATTTGTTTGAAATCAACGTATTAAAAAGTCATTTTAAAATTAGGTGTACTTTTTTTGTTTATTCTTCATGCTGTATTTGAGATTAAAGCTTCATAGTAAAGTCTGTGACACAAAACAACCTTTTAAACTGAGTCATCAATTTGAATGACATATATTTGTTAATAAACGTAATTTTACAATATTGGTTAACTGAGTCAGATATTTCCTTACACAGGTCCCATTACTGACATTAATGACACTAAAATAAATATTTCGTCTATCAAGTCACAAAGACAATCCTTGAGATTATAACGTATGTACATTATTGCTACTCCTTAATTCTAATTTCTTAGCAATTAAATTAATTTATTTGTTACATCGATTAAAGCTGTCAATTTAAAATTCAATATATTTTATACAAACCGAATAATTTTCCCATGGTCACTAAATATTAAATATAAAGTTTATTGGCATTGATACAAAAATATGAGTGAAGACCAATAGGCAGCTCACTTTTGTAGAAATCCCATTTTCTGCAGCAACTTTAATAATAATAATAATATTCACTTATTTTGAACTTAAGTTTGAAATATTTTCGGGCTTAATTACTAAAATCTTAACACTCAATGAATAATTTTAAGCCAATTAAATGCTAAACAGTTGAAGTACAAATCACGAAATCAGATCGTTTCATGATACCACCTATCTTTCTCCAAAATGCAATCTGCCGCAACGCCTCTTTTACTTGTGTAGCCAACACAACCTCCCATATCCTTTTTTCGAAACAAAGTTAGATCTTCCAGCATTGGGAAATCTTTCCAAATATTAGAGTCTTCCATTCTATCTTTAAACCCAATAAACTTCACCAACTGTTTCTCCTCATATTCGACAAACCGTTTTAACAAAAATTCATCTTCGTTTCCGTTCAAATATCTCACAAAAATTTCTCGCAGGGAGTGCTTAGTAGGTAACAAAAAGTCTAGTGAAATCGTGCTATCGCACATTATCTCAATTTGCCTCAAATTCAATAGATTCAATCTGTCAAAATGAGTGTCATCAAATGTTTGAATACTTTGGTATTCAGTTTTGGGTGACGGCATTTGAACTGAAAGTTCAGTACAGTTTTTTCCCAGCTGTTGTTCCAAAGCATGAAATAACCTTGACCAGCTTAAATTCTGACAAGGGCCATCATATCGAAAATAAAACTTTCGAAGTGTAAAAGGAATTCTGCAGTTTTCAAACTTTTCAAAAGCTTTTAATGAGCTAAACGTTACTCCCAAGGCTGTCAAGTTCGGGAGATACCATTTGAAAATGGAATAATCAGGGTGACGCACCTTCCGGTCTACTCTAAGTTTGCTGATATGCCTGTTTTTCATAAGAAGCTCGTTGAACATTCGAGTGGGCAAGTCCGTTGTCCATAAGAGTTCTGGATGTGGTAATGTTGGAATTGGATTTCGACAGATTTGATTTCTCAGACGACGTAGGTTTCGGCGTCTTTCAGCAATAATTTCAATTTCCAACTGCTCGTCATCTTCAGTATCGTCCAGTTCCAAATTTTCACGCACACAATCAACACGTAAGGCTTTCAAGTTTGGCGTAAATTTGAGGAATTCCACAAATCGACTATAAATTTCCACTAAATTGGTTCCGAACATGTCGCCAAAATCAAAATAGGCATACCAGATCTCCGTTCCGTATTTTCTCAACATTTCAAATATTCCATGAAGATACATTTGATCTTCATCATCGTCTGGATTTCCCAAAACCATCCAATTGAACTGAACGCTCCTTCCCAAAAATGGGTTCTTTTTAGATTGATTTTTCATAGGATCGTAGTGAGTGGGATCAAAATGATCCAAAAATTGTTGAGGCAGCGCTTGTGGATCAAATACATCGTGTGCGAATGAATACAAGTGATCGTATTCAAACGTTTCCATGTCATCTTTCATTCTGAAATGACCCGCCTTACTAGATTGGTGAAGATTTTCGAGCGTAGTGTTCCAACTTTTGCAAACTTCCCGAAGTTTCCAAAAGTGTGTCATTGAAATTTTTCCATTTTCGTCCGCGCTTCCATCATCTTTGCTCTCGCTTTTGTATTCATTGAAAAATGTGGACAATTGTTGTAGCACAATAGGCGCGAGCACCTTTGATTGACGTTTCTTTTGGAGAAACTGCCAGAAATAGGGTGATGCATTAGAACAAGATTTAATGTCAATAGGGTTATTAATTTTACTGAGTACTGATTCCCACACCTATTATCGGAAAATAAAACAAAATATTAGTAATTAGTTTACCATAATGGGTAATTCGTTTATCTAAAGATTCTTTATAGTTTTAGCTTAGAAATACTATACACAAAATATTTACCAGTTCGGGGAAAAATACATGGTTATCTGTCAAGTGAAATGTGTCGTCTTGCAACTTGACCCAATCACTTTCGTGTGTTAAATCCATGCTAGCTTCATATCCTGGCAGAAGGACTCCTTCAATTAATTGTAGAATAATTATGTTTCCTGTAGCATATATAACACGATGTCTACTCATTTGATCCAGAATTTCTTTTTCAAAAGTTTCTTCCACATTTTGACTCAACCCATTATGACTTTGAAAGAAAATTGCCAAGACGTAATCCTTTTCTTGGGAGAAAAGTAGAGTTTTTGCAAATAAATCTAAGAAATCATGTCCAACAAGAAGACGACGATTACATCAATGGAATTAGTGAAATTTTGAAAAAATATGGAACACAAGTTTGGCATACCACATTTGATTTTGAAGTGGAATTTGGAGGCAATGTTCTCCAATTCTATGTGCTTCTCAACCAATTTCTTCAAATGATGCCGAACCTAAAATCACTTCGGTTGAGGTACAATGAAAATTGGGAAAATTTTAATCTCGAAGGTATTCCAAACGGTTTTGTGGATATGGCTGCTAGGTTGTTACGTGACGCAGAGCATGAAAGATTGAGGCAAACGATTTCTCAAAATCAATTACCTTTTTTAAAATATCTCCAATTCGTTGACGCAAAAAATCTTCCAACGATCGCTTTCAACGAACTGATCAGCAAAAGCAGTAATCTGACCCAACTACAAATTGATCGGAGAGACTTTCACGGGAATTATAACATATTTACTGCTCATCTTCCAAAGTTAACTGCACTAAACGTAAAATTTCGCACTATTGCCGACTTTAAAAAATTTGAAGGCTGCCAGATGCCTCTGAATCTCAAACGGTTTTATTTTTGGTATGAAGAATCCCTCCAGTTTTTTCCTTGGTCCAGATTATTTCGTGCACTTGAAAACCAATTGGGAGAAAATTGTGAAGAGCTTGTACTACAGCTACCGTTGCCAAAGACTATTGAGCAGATAAACCGAGTTTTAGTTGATTCCCAGTCTTGTAAACTGAACCTACCAAACTTGCAGAGAATTACTATTTTTGATGATATGGCGTACTGTCTAGATTTTCTACTACCTTGTTAGACGTCCTTAGAAAGAATAACACTCAGGTATAGTAAGGAAAGTGATGCTGATGCCATTGCACGGCATATCAGGATTAAAGAGAACTGGTTTCCCGACTTTGAGAAGAATCAAACAATTCATTTTTTGGGGTTTAAAGAGAAAATGGAAGAATCGAATATTTGGGAAGAATTCCGCAATCTCAGAACAATAAGTATTCAACGAAACAGGGAAATGGGCGAATGCATTGATTATTGTGGTAACCGTAAGAATTTGGGTGTGCACAAAAATCTATGGTTTCGAGATTAAAATTAAAACAGTCGTTTTAAAAAGTGAAGCGAATTCATTTCAAACACTTTGTGTCCAGCGTGGTTTTAGGTATACGCTTGTTTGGTTCTTACTCATTACCAATATACTTAAGATTGCATATTTATCTTTTGATTTATATATACAAACTTAAATTGTACTTGTATTTGTTTTTTCTTAGATAAGATTTATTTTTCAGTACGTATTAAATATAGTTTGTGTATATCTCTTATGAATCGTGTGAGTACGTAAATATTTAATATTAAATGACCTGTTACAAATTTGAATATAAAATGATGAGTTTTTGTATAAATTAATGCATCGCAATTGGTTTCTTGGAAGCCTGAACTTATAAACGTTAAATGCATGTAAACCAACAGAGTCTACTTGTAATATTGATAAAAAATGTAACATGATTTGAAACATTTTGACCGATTTGTCTTACAATTAGGTTTATAGAAGTTCAACTAATATAGTAAAGTAGCATTCGGTAAATTTAGCTGAAATACAAAATCGAGTTAAAATGAATAGTTGAAATTAAAGCGGCATCCTCAGAGGAAGTTTTGTTTGCTTTAAACCAGGGCATGTGCGTAATAAATAAATCTTGTACTTTATTTAATAAATAAACTTAATTTAAATATTATGTGGTGATGTGGAACGATTTTTTTTTCTTTTTTGGAATGATTTATCATTTTTACATCAAAAAGCTTAAGTTTAAGTGATTGATCACTAGCATTATGTAAATTATGTAAAACCGATACTAGGTTTTCTTGTACATATTTGATTTAACAGTTTCTAAAATATTTAAACTTATCTTATTAGCTTTGGACGTAACAGCTTTGTAATTAAGGTCATACATGGCCTACAACCATCGCACCTTATGGTAGCCTTATTCCGCTAAACATGTTTTTTATTTTTTTTATTACTTCGAAATAAATGGTCAGCATTAAAAGAAATTGTAAAAACAGTTACAATACAAATTACTCTTTATTTACGTGATACTGCAAAATAAATCCACTTATGGCTAATCCTTCAAATAATATGTCAATACCTAGTACACGTAAGGTTAAGCACGAAAACAAATTCATCACATCCAAAAATATATATACTACATAGTATATTAAAAGATATTTTTTAAACGCCGAATAATAACGCAAATATAATTTATAATTTAAACACTAGATAGTTTTACACTGCTAAATTACATTCACATTGCTAAACAAAAATATTACAATTCTAAATAAATGTTTTAATAGAATTTCTGTATATAAAATCAAATATGGTGTATGGAAGCCAATATAAATTAGGATTTTCAACACATTGTAATACTTATTCAAAACTTAAATAGCCGAGAGTAATTTGTAAGCATTTCTTTGCATAAGTTTTACATTCTTTCCTGCAAACAAGTACTGTCGGTATGATCCGTAGCTTGAAAAATCGACTGACAGATTAGTCCGGACTTTTACTCACTTTAAAATGCAGAAAATCATATTAAAACAAAAGTTATAAGCATGATTATAATACCTTAGATCAAAATACCACTATTTATTGTTGCTTATTTTAATATACCATATTTTTTAAATAAAAACCTAAACCCTAACACTAAATATCTGATACTCTTTTAAGAAAGCCAAAGCTAAGGCATATGCCGACAGTAGTTCCCAATAGATATTTTACAACTTTAATACCCACTATAAAATGATGGTTTTTTGTTCAGATAATTTTTGACAGTTTTGTCTTTGTCATTGTAAATAATTTTGGTATTGTTTTCTTCAATTTGCCTCTACCATTTAAGTTTCTTAATAGTCATCGATGGTATACCGTGCCGTGTCGTAAAATAGGGATAGTATGTGACAGAGCCTCCCATTTGTTTACTTTTTTGCATTGAAAAACTTTCAAGATTTGTAAACTCCGTCCAAATGTTGCTCTTCGTCATGTCTTCTTTAAAACCCAAAAATCGAATGACTTGTCTACAACCAGCATACTTTTGGTTGTGATACTGCTGCAAGTTCAAAAGTATTTTCACAGCTCCTTCATCGCCTCCAATGCGATATTTAAGTGTTATCCTCTCTAAGGATTGCCTTGAGAGTAGCAAAAAATCTAAACTAAATGGTGTTTCATCGTATAAGGTGATACTTTGGAGTACTGGAAAATTTAATCGATACGTTAAAGTTTCCTCTAGAATTTGTCTCTCCTGTTCTTCTGATCTTGGCAAAGGCATTTCAACCAAAAGCTTAGAACAACTGTTACCACATTTTCCTTCCAAACTACGAAACACTCTAATCCAAGAAATAAAAGGAACTGATCTTTGGAACCACAAAAAACACTTTTCTAGCTTCATCGGAAAACGATAATTTTCAAAAGCTTCGAACTGCTCAATTGAACTGATATCCAAGCTTACGGCCGTCAGATTGAATAAATTCTCTGTAAATAATATGTAGTCCCCATTGTATGCTCTCTGATCAGCATGAAGCTGAGTTATGTGTCGATTTTTTCCAATCAGCTGGTTGAAAATTGGAGTGGGTAAATTTTCAACGCCAAGGTATTCTAAGCAGGGTAGTATTGGAAGTGGGGTTTGTAACACTGTTTGTTCTAACTGACGGAATACCACATTTCTAAAATCCACATTTTCTAGTTGATTTTCTAATGCGTTAGCAAACAAAGGCCAGTAATGCACACGAAGAACTTTCAAGTTTGGCAACAGAGTTAAAAAATGTTGAAATCTTTGGTAGAACTCAAAGTGAACAATTGCAGGTCCTCTAAAACGGAAATCAAAGTAGACGTACCAAATTTCACATCCATATTTAGTCAATAGCTCCTCAATTCCATTCAGATAGAAAATTTGTTGGTCTTCCATGGGAAGTTCGAAATTAATATGATAGAAATCTAAGCTTCTTCCTAATATGGGATTCTTTTTGTGTTTATTTGCCAAGGAATTGTAATGAGTTGAAGCAAAATGGAGCAAGAAATTTTGTAGAGTGGAAGACGTTTCATCATTACATGTGAACAATAGTCTCGCCCATGGAGCTAGAGGCGCGTTTTCGAAGGCGATTGAATCAAATGTAAAATTGTAATGAACTTTATCGTTTTGTCGAATCAGATTTTCAATC
The DNA here is from genome assembly GCA_034695465.1 of Entomobrya nicoleti. Taxonomy (NCBI): domain Eukaryota; kingdom Metazoa; phylum Arthropoda; class Collembola; order Entomobryomorpha; family Entomobryidae; genus Entomobrya; species Entomobrya nicoleti. The sequence goes on from JAQFZG010002064.1 coordinate 16,615, forward strand.
ACAGAGTTCCACAATTTTGAAACCAAACGAACCTGGTTAATAGAGTTCTTTTGTTGTTCTAGTTTTTCTGCGTTTTGAGTTCCGAATTCGTTATTTTCATTGGCATCGCCGACAGCATCATGATGTCTTAATTCAATATCGGCAACTTCGTCATCATCGCTATCACTATCACTACTTTCTTCTTCTTTTAAATTATAAAGTAGCCTTTTAAAGACTTGTGGAAGCACAACTTTTGAATGACGTTTATCATAAAGTAGCTGGCCAAAATAAGGCGATGAGTTTGAACATGATTCGATGTCGTCCAAAGTATCAAGTTTTCCAACAACTAGCTTCCAAATCTATTAATAAAGAACAACCAAATGCATTTAAAAAAGCTAAGTTTTAATTTTAAGTGCCAAATTTTAAATGTCGAATTTTTTTATATGCAGTGTGTGAAAAAATAATGACATACCAATTCCGGTAGAAAAATGTTGATATTAGTTAAGTGAGTGCAATCCCGACTCCATAATTCTAAATCATTTTCATCAAGATTATTTACATAGTCATTATAGTTTGCCATTATGTAAACAGTTTACTAATACAACAAACACTAATGTATACAAATTTTAAATTGTTCGAGTATTAACGAGTATAATATAAATAGCTAATACTTGGTTTGTTAATTCACTTGTTTCAATTTTTTGTGAAAGACAACTGTAACTTTTTGAAACGCTGTTGACGTACACTATAATTTAATAAGGATTCCTTATATTCAATTTTTATAACACGAATTTTATTTAAATAAAGTGAACGTTATTGTTGACAATTATAAAAAACCATTTATATGTTTCTCATTTCCGTCAAAACGCTAACGACCAATAGAAAATGTAATACGAAAAATCAGATTTTTTTGTACACAAGACCAGATGATTCTTCGGGGATTCTTTTAGAAAGACTACGCTTTACTTACTAATTCATTTAGCTTTATCTCAAGTCTAGCATACAAGTCAGAGTATGAGATTTGTATGTTTACATATATATTAACATTGCGTATCAAATACATATATGCGTACATGCCTACATGCATACATATGCAGAAATGAAAATATATACATTTTAAACAGGTAAAAAAAGCCCAACAAACAAAGAAGGGACGTAGTGCTAACTGAATCAACAACAGTAACAACTACTCTTCTTTCAAAAAGTTTTTAATTATACAAATCAAATAAGCTGAAACAACACAATAAATTTAAACATTTTTATTTTATTAAAAAAATCAAAAATTAAACAGATAATACATTTAATGATGTAAACATAGTTCAGTAAAAGCCATCCATGAAATTAATGTTTACATTTTAGTTGCTGTTATCTGAAAACATCATCATCTATTATTTATCTATTGAACAGGCAAATTTTGTTTAAGGGGGCAACTGCTTTGGTGCATTGGGATTAGTTGTATGCAGGAAGAAGAAATATTTGCACATGCATACTGCTTCACACTAATTCTGATTTTGCTTTT
>JAQFZG010002065.1:0-18106 GCA_034695465.1 Entomobrya nicoleti
TCAAATCGAGCAACCTTAAATAGATGGCATTCGAAATATCATTCGAAAGCGTTTTTCATTAGTGACAACAATGACAAGCACTAGCGTCGTTATAAGTCGCATTGTCTCAGCTACGTCGTTATGATCGCTCTTTTATTTATCCATACCCCAATCACATTCCAACAGATACTCACATATCTTGCAATATCATAATTACATTTATATAATTTTACATACAATCTTTCACTTAATAAAACTCTTTAGGTTTCACGTGTTTATTATGTAGTTGAAAGCGAAGCTCAGCTAGTATTGACTTTATCGTGTTTGTCCGTCCGTCCGTCCGTCTGTCGGCACGATGACTCAAAAACGGGAGTTACCAATTGCGCTTAAGTTTTGTATGTCGGTCACTATGGTCATGGGAGCTATTGATTTTCAGCTCTCTGGGTCCATCCCCAAAGTCATAGGTCAAAGTTGAAAGTTTTCAACTTGGTCAAAGTGTGTAGCATAATAGACAAAAGTGTAGTGTAGTGCATAAAATTCTCTGTAGTTCCTAAAATTGGGTCAATATCTCTTCAAAATGCTTTCTAGGAAATCATTTTAACACAACCAGTTGACAAGAGGTTCTATTTAATTTATCAATGGTTCTCTAATCGAGTGTCCAGTGGACAGTAAGCTTCATAATAAATAATGTCATTCAAAGTATCTCGATATGTGGGGGTCCCATCTTAACCCGATCAGTTGCATATAGTTTCTTCACTTTAATTTGAGTGTCCTTCCAAAGTTGTGTGTATATTTCTTCGTTCCACATTCTGCAGACCAGACGGTAACGTGCCAAGGTGATGTCATTGGTTTGTGTTTTTAAATGGCCAAGAACTTGTTCTAAAATCTAAAAGGAAAAAATTTAAAATCTTACAATGAAAATAAGTATTTATAAACATTAATTTTAAAATACATACCAGGCTATTATATAAATGATGCTCCTTGAATGAGTTAAAAGCCATCTAGTTTTTTATTTAATTCGTCTTTTGGGCGTTCAGATCCTTTAAATTGGTACATTAGTTTTTCACAAATATTTTAATGAAAACTTTTAAGATTTTAATGCATTTAAGAAAGAGCTTATGTTTAAGCTATTAAAGAAACGTTTAAAAAAAATATTTATTTAGAGATGAGATTTTGTATAAAAAAGATAAGATAAAAAGATAAAACATATGTTCATATGGCCTCGGAAGTGTAAGGTGAAAGCTGAAATGGTGAAAATTTGCAATGCAAAAGCATCACCAGAAAAGGAAAGGGACATTGTGGTTAACATGTATAGGTACTTTATGGACAGCAAATACATGGGTATATTAGTAAGTATGTATATTTTATTGCGAAACTGAGCATAGCATCAATATTTAATGTGGAAGGTATAAATATATAATAAGTGAACTGTGTATCTTTTTATCTATTTTGTGCTGCAGAAGGGTTAGGTAAACATTGATGTTTGTCTGTATCCATAAACATTTCAAAAAGAAAAATTCTAGCAACGCAATACATATCATTCCCTTTTTACACGAAGGAACAGGGAGAAATTTTCTATAACGTCTGCTGAAAATGCTTCATGTAAAGCATTAATGTCATTCGTCTTAATTTTTTACTATTTTGCTAATTTCTCAAAAACTATCCTGATCAACTTTTTGCTGGGAACACTTCGCTGTGTTTTAAACATTTAAACTATGTTTATATATAATTGAAATAATCAATAAAAGGCATTGCAGGGTTAACAATTTTACCAGAATTTTGATTTTACAATTTTACCATATGCAATTCAGTTCTTTCTGTTTTAATACCCTATCATTTCGTGTATCCAAATTGTATATTTACACTATGTGGAATTCCACGCCATATTTTCATTAACGTACACGTATTTTGTTTTGATTGAGAAATTCTGTATGCCTTGATGTCCCTTGGTGTCTGAATTGGCGACGATGATAAATGCCGAAAGTGACAAAGCAAATAATTACACACACAAGCATGCTTGCATTTAAACCTGATGAACCTGAATTCTTTAAATCTGTTGTAGTAACAGATGCCATAAATGCAGTAGAATATAATATCTTGTAACAATAATTCAATTCCCAATTTTTTTTAACAAAGTAGGCTTTCGTCCTTCTTAATATTTTACACCACGGAAAACCATAGTACGCTAATTTAAAAAGTGTACAATTTCTTCTGAGAAGTGTTTTAGCTTCTTACTTGATAAAATTAAGTAATAAATGTGTAATATACATTATATTGCCGATAAAAAAATCTGTCGGTTCATTCTAAACAGTCAATTGAGGAATGAGCAATGATAATCGTTCTTACATCATACAGTTATAGACATAGAAGCACGATCCCAAACTCAGCGATTTACTCATGAGTTATCTATGCAACCAGGCTCGATAAGCTCGATGAGCTAACCGGTACTTTAAAAAAGCGTTTTTCAATGTTTTCGTATATATGTATTAACATGTAACGAAATTATTAAAAAAAAAACCAGAACCTTCGAGAACTCATGAGTTTCTTTGGAAAATTTCTAAGTTCACGAGCAATACCCGGGTCACTATTATGCTATTACTATACAGTTATCAATGCAATTATCTACAAGTTTATAATTTTTTTACTAGTGTTTTTTTAATTTCGATTTTTTTTGATGGGCTACTTGACCATAAAATACTATGTAGACTTATCAAAACGGTGCTGGTGGAATCTTAAAATAGTTTACATATAATTTGTTAGCTTTTTAACAACATCAAAAAGAAATCAAAATTAAAGTTATGATATTAAGTTCCTTAACTATCAATGTTTAGATAGCCCAATAAAACTACTGGGTTAACAAATACTACAATTTGAACATTCTTAAAAAGTACAAATGGACCATACATTTAATTACTTTCTAATTAAAAACAAGAATACTTATCTCATTGGAATACGCAAAGATGATTAAAACAAATCACTATTTCATAGTTAAAATTTACAATCCAACAGCTAAGGGTAAATTATGCTTATTAATTATAACATGAAGGTAAAAGGTTATAGCTAAAAACTAAATAATTTCACTTGTTAAAATATATTTAAAAGTAGCATCAAAGAAGGCATAAGTGATCATATACAATATCAAAAAATAACAAGGTCAACAATTTTAGAAATATTTTTTCAAATGTTCACACCAAATTTAAAATGACAACTGAGAAATTTACAAAATGGTAGTTATAATTACAATTTATTTTGTAGCTCTTGATTTGCACATTTTAAAATTTTACCTCATTTTATCAGTATTTTTTAACAAATGTATCATGTAAGAAATTCGGTGCTTACAAATTTATTTTGTTTATTATTTAAAGAACAAAATACATTATGGTCTAAATAATATAACAACCACAATACGTAACCGATTTTAGTTATTAATCAATTTATTTACTGCTTCTGTTCATAAACGGTTTCCTCATCGTTCCTGCGAATGTGACTGGTATTGTGGGATGTTGAACTGGAACTATCCTGATCTTTTCAGCAGCCAAACCTATAAATTGATAAAATAATGTATTATGAACTTATGTCAAAATTTTCAACTTTCATAATTTTTTTTCGTAAAAAAATATTTCATTTCAGTACTTGGACACGTTTTACTACCACTTTTAATAATTAATAGATGCCAAATGATCTGTGCGGTGTATTGGTTCCAACTTCTTTGGAATTGGAAAAATATAAAATATGAAGCGAATTATTTTTTTAAGAAGCTTGGATTATTTTTTTGTTTTAAAATTATAGGTTTGTCTTACTATACCAGTGAACATCAACAACTGGTTGGTTAATGCATCAGTATATTTTGCCATCAATATGAGTTGTGAAATAATTTGGTTTGGTGGTCCAGGATTGAAAATCTATAATGTAAAATGTGTATATTTTACATAGCATAACGTTAGGTCGGTCATGTTATGGGTTAGCACACGCTTAAATGGATGTTGAATTTTTGTATTGTATTAATTATTCCGCTTACATCGAGATGAACACATGATGTATATGATGAGATGTAGTTTCATGATTAGTACTTTTGAAGGACCAATTTGATGGAGCCAACCAATCTTGATTAAAATTGCCGATGAATGATGAGTCAAATTAAAGAACGGAATTTGAAGCACATTTTTTCAGTTTTAAATAAGTAAAATTTTGTGAAGAATAAAACAAACTGTATTATTACGGTATTATCTGTGAGTGTTCTGAAATAGTTCACAAGTTACATACACAAATTCAAGCCAAATATTTGGCCTAGATACAAATTTGGTAATATGTTTTTGTGGCACTTTGCAGTCATAAGAATGCTCTGCTGCACAGGAGAAGTTACACGTCAGCAAGCTTTTCTCTGAACATGCTCTCCAGCAAATTACAGTTAGAAAATTACACACAGAATGGATAAGATAGAGTGTACCTAAAAATATAATAAGTTACACGGTAATGCATCCACCAATGGTGCGCGGGTTCAGTGACCACTGATCTTTGTAACTACAATATTGAACGTATTCGTTCATATCATTCAATATTACTCAAATAACATAAATTTTTCGATTTTTGTACAAACATAAATGACAAACAATATCATTATCATTTAACCTCATTACAGTTCTCAAGTATCCAACAGTCATCAAAACGATATAACACCACACTTTGTCCATCCAACTTATCAATGTCATCTGTACTTTAGTTTTTAAACGAACTCAAAATGTGCTGGTCATCTTCTGCAAGTAATTGTTAAACGACCTATTTATCAGAAAACATGGACAGTAAATATTCACGTACAAGTTGAATAAATGTTCAAATAAATTTGGGCCACTTTGCATGATATTATGCTTCAATAAACATTGGTCTTATTACATGACAGAATAGTGTCAAAGAGTGTGCTCGAGCAGTTTTCGCGTGACCTGTGCACAATACTTTGGTCAAATGAAGTCTAATCTAGATTATTGTTTACAAAGTTTTGATTGTAAAGTATTTATTATAGACTGGGAAACATATCTGTAGCTCAGTGGTCCGTTCCGCTAAATCTGGTGAAGTTATGGAAGAATGCATCAGTTGTTATTTAGGTCATAAGTTTCAGACAGACTGATGTGTTATTTTAAATGCAAGTTTTAACTTGCTGCTATGCTCTTCATTAACAAGCCATGACAACACATCTATTCCCGTTAACAATAGCAAAGTAAAACAAGATAACAAATTAGGTACGTAAATTATTTGGAACGTGCTTTTACCAAGTAATTTGGGCACCTTTTTGATGATATTGTAAACGACAATTCAAATGTAAATATTTTGAGTTAAAATGAAATTATATTTGTTATCGAATGAAATCATATTTTTTCTTGTATGTCCAGTTCCGTTTACATTTAAGATGCAGCATATCGCAATCGTTAAAATATTATGCATTAATTACTGAAATCCAAAATAATTTATTTATTGAGCTTTACAAAATTATCTTGAAGTTATTGATCACAAAGCAAATAAAACTGAATGCTTTCAAATTAATGCCCCAACGCTTTATTAGTTGATTTTACTGAAACGCATATTTTTATTGATAGCTATAAAGCCACGCAGTGAATTATTATTAAATTAAAGAGTTCACAAAATTTTGATGGTTGTATGCCAAATTGTAACAGATTGGATATATATAATACAAAGTTAGCAACCCTTTCTTATTTTTAACCCTTACCACGATTACTATGCCCAGTTACACGTTGACGAATATTCGTGATTGCACCAGCGCTATTTTTCCCAGAAGATATGATACCATTGTTTCTTATGTTTGTAACTTTTGTGTTAAGATTTGACTGAACCCCTTTGTTCCCACCGGATATTGGTCCACCTATATTATCAGTTTTAGCAGGCCCCCCTGTTTTCGTATTCTGTTGACCTAAAAATCTCTGACCAGGTGTGTTTGCTCCTTTCCCCGCATTCGGCAGTGTCTTTGTTTGCAGATCGGATTCCCTCGTTTTACTATTTTTTGGTGGTTTGTTTATTGCTCTACTTGGCTGTGTACCAAGCCGACCGGATGTTGACCAACCTGCATTGTTAGTTTTTATTGATCCACTTGTTTGTGTATTTTTTCGGCGAGCAAATTGCTGACCTGATGTTGCCACACCATTTTTGGTAGCTTTTGCTGCCCCAGTGGTTTTTAGTTTTTCTGTTAAAGATGGATTCCCTATAAATCTATTAGGTCTACCCGAACCAGCAGCATTTTCGGGATATTTTGCATTCGTTTCACTGCCAATTGAAGGGTTAGGTTGTCGATCAGTTAGTGCATCTAAGTTTACTCTACCAGTTTGTGTGTCCAGTTTTAAAGCTGGTGGTGCTTTATCCAGATTAGCTTTTGTTGATAAATCCTCCCATCCCTTTCTAAATGCGTTACGAGCAGATACATGCCCACCATCCGCCATTGCTTTCTCTGAAAAAGTTCTAATTGCTTTGTCTCTGTCTCCTACCACACCTGGAATTAGTTTCATGGCAGTATAAGCTTTACGTTTTGTGTCAGGATCGCCTTGGCTATAAGCTGTGTTGAGCTGGATGATAGTGTTTCTAATCGCACTATTATAACCACTGGCTCCCAAACCATTTATTTGTTTGAAGTCTATTCGTTCATTTCCATTTTTGCTAAGTTCATTAAATGTTTTTAAATATTTAGCTCCCTGACCTTGATGCGCATAAATTGCTTTAAAGGCGGCTTGGAAGAATTTTTTCTCGTTTCCATCATCTTTCAATGCACGCTTGCTCCTAAATTTCGAGTTTTGTCTAAGCACAAAATCGGAAAATATTTGTGAATCAGTTGAGGGATTTGACGATAAAATTCCGGGGTTAAGGAAAACACGTAGCGGGTTTATTGAACTCAATGACCGACTCAAGTTGTCCGTCTTGAAGATGTTTGGGGAGGCCGACTGATTTCCTGTTTGTTTTATTGTTGTCGGGTTTGATGGAATTAGTCCATTGTTGATCGATTGAGTCGTGTTTTGTTGGCTTTCTGGGATTTTAGATGTCCAAGAGATGGTCAGAGCTTGTAACCAACTCACAATAATCAAGATGTGTTTACAATTCCCTTTCATTATTTCCTTGGAATTTTGGGAACTACAGGACCTATAAAATGTCGGAAAGAATATTCTCATAAAATCACCGAGTCTTTAATTGAAATTATGAGTATTTTTATTAATTTTGATTTTACAGTGAAACGAATGGGATTTGTGGTGCAGTGTTATGGTCAGAGTTAATGATGCCTCTGATAAGCTAAACGTGATGTGTATTCAAGCATATTGCAGGTAGACCTATCACAAAATGTATAACTAACTGATAAAATTTCTTTACATTTCTTCCATGTGTTAAATCTCCGATTATCCAATCAGAATATATATTGTTCCCTGGATTGTAATGTTTTCTATATTCCATGTAGTTTGAAGTCAATGAAATATTGTGTATACGAATTTGAGTCAAAGTATTTAAAAAAATTACGTTCACAATTACCATTATGTGAAACTTTTCATGTTGCCTCGAATTTAAAAAAACGGAGCATTTCAATTTATTGTAACGATTCTGTGATTTATCATCTTAATAAACTTTATGTGGTGTAAAACCACACTCTCTTCGAATGGAATAAATTACATGACATGGCATTACACATACAAAACTATTATACAAAACAGTATCTGGTAATATGGTAAAAGATTAAAATTTATTTGTTTTGTCAAAGAGAGTGTATTCATTATCAATGCATATACGTATCATAAGTGTTCATTGTCGTCGCCAACGCTCTCTTATATGAATCACATGTTTAGATGCATAGTTTGTATATGTTTAAAATGATTTTTTTTGACACAATTTGCTGGTTTTTTAAATAGTTTAAATAGTGCGACGAATGCAATATTATTAAGATAATTGTTCTCTTCGTTTTAAATTAGGGACCAGTCTGCGTTGAAAGTAAAAGTCTTTACCATCATTCCGTTACATGAGGTTAATAAATTAAATGTTACCTTGGAAATATTTTTCCAGCCACTATTAATATCCACAAAGTGTTTATGCAATACGTTTTACGTACTATGAGTCTTTATACGTAATGAAAGTGACCTACTTTCGCCTTACGACGCAGTAGGGAAGTTACGCTTTTTTGTTTTATCATTAAATGTATTTTGCTGACGTAATTATGCATTATTAGGGTTCTGGAGAATCCTTATCAAAACGCAATGTACGTATTGTGTTGGTTAGCCCAGTTTGTCCGTCTGTATATGTAAATATGTAATTTATACGTGTTGCCATACTTTTACATACTTGTTGCATAATTTTATTCTGTTGACATACTTGTTTTTCGCCAAACCAATGGTCTCAGACTTTTTGTAATCGATTACAAATCGACAAGACCTGACCGGCACATTGCCTCATTATGACATGACTTTGCTATTTGTGCGTAATATTATAAATGAACAATTTTAACACGGGTTACATGAAATTCATGCGTTAAATTAAATGAGCTGGTTATAATAAATATTTTTTTGTTATGTAAATGCTACTACTACTAAACAAACCGTCGTTTTTAAATAAAAATATTTTATAAAATTAACGGGTTATACGAAATAAAAAAGTTCTATTATATTAGCGGGTTCCAATAAATTTACTGGTGTCATTAAACTCTAATAAATATCTGGTTGTATTAAAATAACCGTTTCTGTTTAATTAAAGGGCACGATAACATTAACGGGTTTGTTATACTTATTAGCGTGTGCGTTTCCACGAATGGCTTACGAGATTGGTTTTATGTTGTAAACAAGTAGAGGTATACACATCCCAATAAACAAGTTGTTATCTTTATTTTACCTTACCCAACACGAAAAGTATGTCATGCAATCGAGCACACCAATGTATTTAATCAGTTCTAACTTGTAAAAGTGATGCAAACAAAATTTAAATTTCTATCTACGTAACACATATGCACATTCTTTTATTAATTACATAGTTTAACACAATTTCAATGCTGGAATCTTGATCATTTTTGGATGCTTAATTTCAATAAAAAATGTAACATGTAATTACAAAATCATCCTTTGAACCTCTAGCACTTGCTGCTACGTTTTGCAATGATGAATTCCAGTTAAGTTTTTTTTTGCATTTTCGCGGATAATGTAACGAATCGATCTCAAACATTTTTATAACAATTTCAAATGTAGTGTAGTTTACTTATTTATTCATTCAATGTTAAGAATTTTTATTCACAAAGCCTTGGTAAAAGATAACGCTTAAAAATTGAACTTATGATGTATGACTATTATTTACTTCTACATTTTACTAATCCACATTAACATGGTTTCTTGCTGAAGGTTCTACGGACTAGTGCATATAAGTTTGAAATAATCAACCAACTTGCTGCTGCTCTTGAAGCTGTAAATGAAGAAAATGTTTTAAAATTAGTGCATGTAATTATATTTCTCTTTCGAAAACATCATTTATATTATATATCGCACTTACGCAGGATTCAATTACACGTCCTTCTGAATTAATGATAGAGGACACACCATACTCTGCCGTGAAAACCCCAGTTGAGTAAGCTAGCACAGTGTATTCATCAAAATCCTGAATATATTCCAATCCCCTGTTCATAAACTGACGAATCTCATTTGACGTCATGTCTTGGTCATCAAGCTGTCCTGTAATTTTCGATATCGCCCGAAACTCTACAAGTTTGTTTGTTACAACCTGAACTGAAGCATGAACAACTTGTTCAGTACATGGAGGCACGGTTATCGTCTGAGTAACCGCAAAAGACCTTGTTTTTTCTATAGTCGTTGAATTACTTATGGAAGACGACAAAGTTCCTGATCGTTCATACGCTTTTCGCAAGCCATGTTTAAAACCATCTTCTTGAAAATAGTTTGCCATGTTTTCTTGCCCCACAGTAGTGTCTCCGAACAATCCGGATGTTTCATCTTGTCCACTTGTACTACTACCTGATATTGATTGTACGCTCTCATTGCCCGTGCTGCTGCCTTGTGTATTCGATTTAGACTGTTCAGTTCCGGTGTTCCCGCCCACAGTTGCAGATGCTGAAGCTTTTCCTGAAAACCCAAAAGCTGAATACCCAACTTCGGCTCCTACTGTACCTGAACCAAAGGTACCGGAACTATCTGTTTTTCTACTATCAGTACTTTCATGAGTTTGTCTTGATGCTGACTGCCTATTTTCAAAACCCTGATTCTTTGATACAGAATTGGTCTTGGATTTGTTCCAACCAGTACTTGTTCCACTGGAACTGGATTCAGAAGACCCTTTATGGTTTTGTATTTCAATGTCAACAGATTCATCCACATGAACCCGGTCCATTTCACTAAAACTTTTAGCGATATCCACCTGCATCGATTCTCTAACAGTTTTAGAGGCGGAATATGATTGGGTAAGTTGGGAAGGGCCGTCGTTACGAAAAACAGTTTTGGAAGCTAGCATTGTAACATTTCGTTCTTCGTAGTTGCTATATACAGGCTGATAGATTTCAAATTTCGTGATAGTTGAGTACATTTTAAGACAGTTAGTTCTAAAATAGGCTGCACTGGTATCCGGTCCGAAGGATAGGATTTTGCTGAAAACACCTGTATTGACATCCTTTTGTCTGAATAAGCCGGACCCAATTGTGAACGACGAACGCCCAGCCGGAATCCATAGGGAGTTGGACATGCAGTTAGGTTCGAAGTAGGCAATCATGGAATGGCCGAAATTATTTATTGACCATTTTGTGTTTGTACGCACATGCTTAGGAATATCTTGACAGGTGCAGATATCTCTATATCGTTCAAGTACCTTAACTCTCAAGTCTTCGTCCTCACCTTGATACTCAGTTATATCCACGTTTAAACGAGAGTGACCTTCATTACAAAGACTGAACGATTTGGTATAGAATTTCCAGTTTGGATTCAATCTATATATTAAAGCAAGTGTTTCGGGACCAGTGGTCGTGGCTTCCCAATCCCTTGTCAAATTTTTACTTCCTCTCGCTTCCAGTTTTAAGCTTCGACCTTTACAGTCGTAATCTGAGTAAATCATAATACATGTGTCTGTTTCAATCGACTGTATTTCGTCTGTTACAAATTTGGGTTCGTTAGGCTTAAGCAAGTTGCCGCAAGTTTCGGTGGAATTCCTTTCAAATAGAAAATCTTTAACAAACAGAGAACTATCAATTCCAATATACGATCGCCGCCGAAGCTCATTATTTATTATTGAATGTTAAAAAATATTTACCTTGGAAATTGAATTCTCCATAGAATTTTATTCGTGAACCACACAGCTTAAAAGTTTCTCTGGAATCTACTAAAGGCAGATTTTGTGGTTGATAATTTGACAGCTCGAAATGTTCCATTTCCATTATTGTACGATTGTTAAACATTTTCTTGCCAAGCGATCGTATTTTCATTGTTATTCTATAGTAGCTTCTTGTTTGTGTATAGATTTCCCTCGAATCATGAGAGTGTCCTGCTTCGATGTATAAAGCGTCCGAGAATTTTTCCGTACAATCGGGCTCAAAGTATGCATATAATTCGTTATGATGGTTATCAATCGACCATGCACTCATTTCCTGCACATATCGAGGTACATTGATGCAGGTGTAAACATCGTAGAATTTTTCAAGGACATTTGGAATTATCACCGGAAATTCATATCGAAAGTGTTCAATGATGTCTATGTTAAGTTGTGGCCCACCATCCTGGTCATTGCATATTTTTAGCGACTGTATCCATTTACCGCTGTAAATAAAAATGACATCATTGGTAAAGAAAATGCATGTAATTTGTAATGAAAGCATCCAAATAACTAGCGTACCTATGTGGTGTCGAAGTTTTACCCGCAAGGTACTTTGTACTATCAGTTGACTTGCAGTTGGGCTCAGAATAAGCAATTAAACATTTGTCGGTTATAACGGAATACACAGCAGGTCTGCCATCACTGGGGAGCTGGTAGCAGTCATCTGTTAAGGTACCTTCCCAACGCAAGTCTGCAAAATTCAATGCAAATATTTACATCATCTATTTTTAAAGAAAATTATTTGTTTATTATTATAATATTATCAAAATATCTGCATACCCGTATAATCATTAACCTTGAACAACTGAACTTTAGCCCCAATTGCACTAGATGCAATAGTCAATATTACATGCGAAACAAATAAGCTGTATTTCCAGATTTCCATTGTTAGGTTGGGTTTTTGTTATCTTTTGGCCAAACGTAGTATGTAAAAACTGGTTGACCAATTATACAAAGGTTTTTGTTGATTATATATGTATTCTGTAAGAAGATTAAACAATAAATAAGCTAGCATAAAAGTACTCGGAATAAATCAAGTTATATTTTCACAATGAACCAACTGTGCACTCAAAAGTATTAAATGCTTTTTAGAAATGTTGTCGGAATGTCTCTCGGGCTTCACCTTTACGATTTATGAATTTTGCACGTAATGATATATGATTACGTTTTATGATAACGTTACACCATTTTTATTACAAATTTGACATTTTCAATACTTGATGTCATTCAGTTCTGAATCAACGAAATAAACATAAATTTAACGCAAATGTTATATTTGTGATTTGTTTTAACAACATAAAAATTTCTTCAATATAAACGATGTTAGAGGATAAAGTAATTTGTTAGCGTCTCATATTAATTCGGGTTATCACTATGTACTATTAAAAACTGCGACCTAAAATTCTATTTCTAGGCATAGCGAATCAATATTGATATAATATGAGATAAAGACTACATTTGTTTTTATATGCCAAGTCACATATGTAAAATTAAAGTAGAAGTGACACTTCAATCCGGTTTTAATCAAAGTTGTCAAATCAAATATTATTTTTATTCATTTGTTTATTCAAGGAAAAAGTATCTTACACACTGCTGTAACACGTAAACAAGTGAATATGATGCACAAAAAGGTAAATAGAAACAAACTGGCATATATGCAGAAAGGGTGTATTTAAGTAAGAAATCGTTATTGATTTACAACGCAGTATCTTTGTTGATAAGTAAAGGAAAACAGGACATTATTTACGAACTGGCTCTGTGTTATCATTATTAACGCACGAAGTGTGTTTTTAAAATTACTGCATGAGTGCGAGTAAAAGTCGGTCTGTCCGTCTGTGTACACAATATGTCAAATACGCTTCATCTGATTTCCACGAAACTACGTATTCAAGTACATATGTTCAATTTACAAAAAACCTTATGATTTGGGACAAATCGTTTGAAAGTTGCCCGAGTAACGGTCAATTAACGGTTACTTTCTTTCTTTGTAAATGAGGAAAAACTTTATTGCGCCAATCGATTGATAAAAGTATTGGAATCAGACTTTGTCAAATGACCATGGTATAAAATTCTATAGTTTTGGATATATGGGTATTTTTAGTGTTTTTGTATGCTTTTGTCGTAAATTTATTATTATTTTTTGTATTTGGTGTTTGTGTTTCATTAATTTGTTAGATGATCAATCGTTTTTTTCCGGCGCAGCCGTCGCCTATCTTAGTTGTCTTCGTGCGTTATCTATCACAAGTATAACTTGTTTTTTTTGAAAGCACATTTCCTCAAAATTATCAGATATGCGGTTGTTCATTATTAAAAAGTATGATATCTGAAATTTCACTACTAACGATCAAAAAATTTCACTTGAAAACAACATTACAATGATAAATACTCTCACCAGAAATCTTCACACATACATTAAATTGCTTTAAATAAATATTTAGACAGATTGGATTTACCCCAAATATATATGTAAATACATAAAACATGTTCGTTTCATAATAACGTTTTAGTTTTCACCCAGATTGGAAATCCTTTTGCAACACCAACAAAGATCATGAATTAACACAAAAATATTTCCTGCTATATTGTAATGAATATCATATTCAGTATCATACATGTACTGGACATGGCAAGACTACTGAATAAAGATCAATTTCAATAAATTTTCGTGTCGATCAGATCAACACTTTTAAAAAACTGAGGTTGGTTACTACTCATTATTTGAGAAGTCAATATTTAACTTAGGTTGAAAAATAGAGCAACAAGTTTTCACATACAAGTAATTTCAGATAATTCAAGGAAACAACACCGTGTCCAATGAATTGATTAAAACCATCCATCAACTAATGCTTCGTATATAAGAATGCTAAGTATAATTAAACATTCTTGTATAGAAAATATTCTATTTAAAAAACGCTCATCTGATAGGGTGTACGTTTAGTTTCACGACTCAGCGTATATCTGTTGTTTTTCCATTTTACGTACAAAAGAATTAAAGTAACGAACTGAAGGATAACCTAAATCTTTTATACAATCTTACTTTGTAGATAAAAACCGGCGCAGTTTTATATACAGGTATTTCAGTCGATTTGAATTTTGCACAGTAATTACTTGCAATAAATATGTTCATCTTAATCACATTATGTATTTCCTTACAAATGTGGTTTCGTAACATACTAGCATACAGATATGATATACAAAATCAATACTAGTAAGTAGTACAAAAGCACTATTTTATAAGTAGTACCAATGTTCGCCTTGATAAAACTTCGATTTGGAGCCGGTTCACACAACCAAGCATTTAAACATCTAAAACCTAGTTAAATATCTTAATTTGCAATTGAAAACATACTGGCAACAAAACAGCACATTAAACTACCTTGACATCAATGAGCAAACTCTAAAATATTACTTTATATACAACCTGCCCCAAAATATGGAAAGAACCTCTACCCCGAACGTTTTTGTTTTTAAATCCTTGTTATCCAGCACTACGCCTGACACAAATACTCAATTTTCGTACAAAATTCCTTCTTTACTTTTTTGCATAACAACAGCTGTTCAATGCGTAGCTTCTTACGGAACAAAGTAAACCAGGAATTTTGTACAAAAGTTGATGAGTAATTGTGTCCAGTAGAGTAATATGAAAAAACTTGTAGATAAACTTTTTTTGGAATAGTATTTGTTCTGGTTTGTGGGAAAACCAAATACAAGCAAGTTGGCCTATTATTAAAGATATTTTTTTTTCAATTTCACAAAGTTACTTTACTGTTTTACAGAAGCCACATGAGTTTTTATATATGGTCCCAGCCGGTACATTACATTTCCTTTTTTTAATCATACAGCAAAATCACTACGTCTTGCGGCCTTTAAACAGCCAAAGCCAACAAAAAAAGGAACAAAGTTGAAAAAAATCTTCCTTCTCCTCTTCATCTTTCTTCTCTGTTGACTTTGTTCATCTCATCATCATTGTCAGCATCCCCTTCATTTGGTTTAAAAGCAAACCCGAATAAAAGACGAGAAAAAGGAGATACATTTAAAAGTAGATGAACTGAATGATCTCTGTTGTTCTTATGATTTTTATTTGCTTCACATTCCACACTTTATCATGTTCACTTTTAAAAGAGAGATTTTATTACGCTTATCTAGATCTCCTTTAGCATATAGCTTGTAGGTTGACTCTAAAATGTAAAATACGTCAGTAAATTGAAGTGGAGGAGTGGAGATTTGAAAAATGACAATCAGCCGGTTATTCTTTATATTGACGGCAATGTTTTTACTATGTCGCCACACTTCATAAGAGATACATAGTATTATGCAATATGCACCCAGTTTACAGGATAAAAAACCAGTGTATTTTTAAAGTGAAAAATTTATTCTGAAGTGCTTGTACTTCTTATTAAGAAGTGCTTTAGTACTTCTTATTGCGATTGCATTTCATGTCTGTTTGTTTGTCTGTCTGTGAGCGCTCTAATTCAAAAACGCTTTGACCTACTGACCTGAAATTTGGTATACAGGTACTTAGGGTGACCTATTGAGTTGACATTGAGTAACATTGAGTACTAGAGTGGTTTACTGCTGATGGGTTTCCGGTAATTATTTTTTCAGTTATACGCTCGCTATAAAGCGATCATAGCGTGGACCATGGGAAATGGAGAGGGAGAAGATTCTGTGGAACCACAAATAATTGTAAACGAGCTTCTAGCATCCGCTAAACATGCTATAATCAGTGCAAAAACCAAAACAGAAATCGAGCTAGCTTTTAGCAAATTTTATGGCGATAATGCTGTTATCGAAGCAAAAAAAGTACTAGTAGGCCTGGCGCTGCTCCCACCAAAAATCACCAGGAGACTGGATAAAACAAAAGAGATTGGGCAAATAGTTGACTGCCTGCAACAAACTGATTGGAAAGGGATCAATACTAACTTTGCAGCAGTAGACCTTGAACTTATTTGCAAGGTATCCTCTGGCATCGGTGATGAAATGCAGTTCCGTATGGAAATAATGGAACTTCGAAATAAGTTTGAGACACTTACCAGTGAAGTGGAAGAAATCAACAAATTAACGGAGGTCGTCACTAAGGCAACCGAAAATATTCAGAATGCAAATAATATTAAGAGCAACGGCGCAAATTTATATTCAACTGTAGCCTCCCGTAATATACGTAAGGCTCCGAAAGTGGTTATCCCACGAAGGCCAACTTCACCCCCACTCTCCCAAAAGATGGCTATGCGGAGGCATAATATAGTCGGAAACACAGCAGAAGAAGAATGTCTCCATAATTCAACGTTGATAGATGAAGGCTTTACAATAGTAAAGCATAAAAAACGAAAATCAAAGATTACTCAAGGAAATGCTCCCTCAACCCACATCAAATCAGTCCCAAGATCACGGGTCGGGATACTTTTTGCAACCCGTTTTGATCCTGAAACTAAATCGGAGGATGTGACCAAAATGGTCGAGCAGAATGACCTTGTTACCCATTCCCTGATCAAAGCAGAAGAACTAATCTCAAAACACAACTCCTACAAATCATTCAAATTAATTTTTGATTTGAAAGACTTGCCACTATCCCAGTTTCTTCGAGACATGGAAGACCCCAACAAATGGGCGACTGGTTTGTTAGTAAGACCATATAAAATGTTCCGTAATTATAAAAAATTGCCAGCTGATAATAAATTGGCAAATAGTTTAACTACAACAGCATGAGAGTACTCTCCTGGAATATCCAAGGCTTCAAATCAAATAGTTTATGGTTACAACAAGTATGCCAAGCTTATGATGTTATTCTTATTCAAGAAAGTTGGCTGTTTTCGTTCGAAAGTGAATTAGTAGAAAAAATATTTAATCAATTTAAATGTGTGTGCACATCAAGCATGCCAAACCATAAAAACTCATGCCGCGGAAGGCCGTACGGAGGAACCATAACGTTGATAAATAACAAATATCACAATTCAATAAAACTGATTAATGTAGTTGACCCCAGACTAACCTATCTCGTAATGGGAACCAATTGCGGTGACCTACTAATTGTGAATGTATATTTGCCCTGTAATACAAGTGAAAATAGCTTTCTAATAAGCGAATATGTGGGTAAGCTGGAGGCATTGTGTAGCAGTCATGATGGCCAAATATTAATTATGGGCGATTTTAACCTTTCACCTCACATGATAAAGTACGATGAGCTCTACAAAATGTGCTGTGATAATAAGTTAGTGATTATAGATGTAGAGCAACTACCCAGTTGCACAAAAACCTTCACAAGTAAAGGCAGTGGTTCTTCATCGTGGATTGATCACTGTATCATTAATGACACCCTCGTGGGGCAAGTGTGCACACCTTACGTTATTGGACCAAGTGACCACATCCCTGTAACTGTGGAGCTAAATGTACAACCAATAATAGTGAGTAAAATTCAGGTTAAACAGTGTAAGCCAAAAATTAATTGGAAAAAACTAAATGCAACACAGCAGCTATTTTACAGTGAAAAAGTGCAATACCAACTAGATAAGACGGACTGGAATATATGTGATCTGCAGGGTTGTAATAGCAAGGAGCATTGCCAGAGAATCGAACATTGTACCACTAAATTAATTGATACCCTTCAAAAGTGCGGCACTCTACTTACCAAACCAACAAGTAATCACAAGGGGAAAAATGGAGGAGGAGGAGAACACGGATGGAATGATTTAGTCAAACCTTCTTATAATGAGTATAGAGCTGCATATTTGGATTGGTGTTCAAGTGAAAAGAAAGATGAATATCTTTTTAAGGCTATGACCGAAAAACGAAAATTATTTAA
>JAQFZG010002066.1:0-18100 GCA_034695465.1 Entomobrya nicoleti
TATTAAGGCACCTAACCTGAAAAATAAATATTCTCAACAGGAACAACAGGTTTCCCATAAAATTCATTGACAGCTCAGACACCAAAGTTTCCAACAAAGTTAATACTTCTATTTAGAAAAAAAACTCCCTCTCTGTCAATGATATTCTTAGAAGAATTAATACAACTGACAAGGCTCCGCAAAGGAGCCCTTTAATTGTTGAAAAATTGCAAGTACCAAGCAAACCAACACAACACCTATCTAAAAGCCACCTTAATGAAAAGTGAAAAAGTCTTTGAACATCTTCGAAGAGGGAATTTGCAGTGAACTGTTTCTGCTTCGATCTCAAGTCTACTTGCTCTTCTTGACTATTTTTGTGTTGGTCTGAGACGAACAGAAATTCGAACAAATTTTCTTCTCTCTCGTTGGCTCATGTAGTCTTCTTCAGAGAATAAGCACGAGTCAAAATTGACCAACAACACTATTCTCTTCTTGTACATGGACAAGACTAGCAAAACACATGCATCAAAATTGTTCGTTATTCAACATCCGACATATCCATCAAAGAAATACAGCAAAGCACAACATCCAACAATATAAAAGAACGGCCAACGAACTTGGTAGAGTTGTGGGTAGAAAAGTAAATGGCTCGAGATCGAGATGTTAGGGAATTAGGGATGCTACACCTAATATGCAAGCAAGTTGAAACACGATAAGCTGTGAAGCTATAGCGAGGAAGAAATTCTTGCTACCAAAAAGTAACAATTGCAACACTAGGAAAGCTATGTATTTTCCTGCTTAGGTTTCCTGGGAAATAAATACTTACATAGGAAAATATTATGTGTGATGGCAAATTGTAAAGGAAGAAGTGTCCGTGGCTCACACTGCTGCACTGTATACGATGTAAAGTTGGTTGGTAAAGTAAAAAGCTCAACCAGAGAAGTTCAATTCAGCTTACATTCAACATACTGAATACTCTCCGTTGGTGTATGTATCAGTAGAGGTGCATAGACTCGAGAAAATGAAACACTTTTTATGCTGAACGTACGATGTTGGATAGTTGGATTAGATGTATTTGAAGTTATGATCAAAGTTCTCAACCACTGTTCCGTTTGAGTTCAGCTATGTTTTTCAACGCTTTCGTTAGGTTATTTGCTTCTTGTTGGGGGATTTAGGGAAGAACAGTTGTAACTCGCTATCAAGTTAGAAAGAGGTGGAATGTACCCCGAAGAGATTACCCCGATACTCTTTAGAACAAAAATGGCGACTAATTTTGTGCTACGCACAGATCAAGACTCTAGAACTTTCGACGAAAAAACAAATAATCTTTTATGATCTACGAAAAAGATGGAAGATAAGAGTTTATTGTATTCGCAGACAGACTATACTAATATGTTGAATTAACAAACTACTGAACATTACTTGTTATTCAGCAAATACGAGGACATCGACAATAAGACATATTTGCCGGAGATAATGTACCAAGTTCTATGAGAAGACGTTCTTAGGATTAATTTTTCCTTGTTCTTTTGAATTCAATTTCTTAAACGCTGATGACGAATTGACGTCTTTAACCCATAAAGGTTTATTGAAAAACACAATTCTATAGACATAGATTTTACATCAAGTTAGGCCTATTATTAAATATCTTAAGATTGGACATCTAGACATAAAACTAACGCCATAATTTTGGGACATCCTTAACCAAGAGCCTTTATTGGGGCAGCAGCCTAACTAAACTATTATCTTATCTTAAACTTTGCTGGATATCAAGATATATACTAGTAGAACACACATATACCCAGTCTACGTGTAACCGTAGATACATTTTTGACCGAATTTGTACGCTATTAAGCAATATCATTCTGGTACAACTAGCATAATTTTTCAGTTCGCAATCTACTTGAAGTGAAGACAGTTATGATGATTGTTGGCCTCTCCAAAACGTTGTTATGATTACGAAAACTTTTACGATTAGTTTTGATTTTATTTAGTCTTCATTAGGTGCATGAAATAAGATCTTTAAGCATAACTTTTTAGTCGGTAAAATAAAAACGATGAGATTTTTTCAAAATCTTTACTGATTGTTTAAATAATTAAATAAAACAGATTAACAGTCGTTATAAGTAAATTTAATTATATGTGGACTACTGCTGTTTATTTGTGATTATGCATGTAAAGAATGTATAAACTCAAACAAATCTCAATAAAGTGGCATCATCATATGCGACCAGAACTGTTGAATAAATTTTTTCGAAAGTATAGGCAAGTTTTATGGCTGATTCACAAGGCAAAGCAACGTAAACCAAAGCCTTGTTGCCTAACATTTTAAACATTGTTAAACGAATGCTTCTATGCCTACTCAAATATTTTACTTTCCTGCGGGAAATCATCTGGCGTAGTTTCCCAGTACTTTCTAAGCACGATACGTATCCCAGTAGTGTTTGGGACTTATTCTGTCCAAATAAAAATATCACCGTTATAACATACGATTTAAAACCACTTTTTTGCAAAACCCTGCAATGTTGCATCGTAGAAAGCTTTATCCGCTAAAAACCAGAGCGCTCTTTTCGATCGTATTTCACACATGCTATTTTCAGTTTTCCTGTAGCTCACCAGACGTCAACAAATTTTCATCCGTTTGCTCCATAATAGGGATAGCTGGTTTTGATTTCAATTATTTTGATTCTCTATTCGACTACATGGTCTAAAGATAAAACAATGATAATTTGTTGCTATTTTTCGAATGCTTTTTTGGATGTATTTAGTTACTTTAAAGTATTTTTGATCCACATGTGGTTAGCTATTCCTACAACCTTGTTTTCGAGTATCATTTTCGTTTTACAATTACCTTACAACTAATTGACCAGATAACTTATTAGATTTTCTTTAAAATTCTAATTTTGAGTATGCAATTTCATTGTTCGATTTCTTCAAAGAAGCCGGATGAAAAGTTATTTTATACTAAGGTACAAAAATTGATAATTTACCGAATCAAGAAGTCTTCGGATCTTTTGCTTCGAGGTGTCCAGAAATTGGAATGCTTGAACCGGGAAAATTCCGGATTTGAAAAGAATCTTTCGATTACAAGTTATTACCAGCTTGAAGCAAAATTATCTCAGCCGATTGGTGAAGCCTTGTTCTGGGGATTTTACTCTGTCTGCATTGGTCAAAACCTTTTACAGAACTGAAGTCGATCGAGAGGGAACGCAGCCACCAAGTTCTATAGCAGCACTAGTAAGTAAAGCGAAAAATACAATGCGAGTTACGATGCATGATGCATTTGAGCTGTTGTAAGCGGTTTTATATTATTTAACTCTACTACAGCAACTCGATAGCACATCACATCGTGCTTGAAAAGTGAGATGGGCAAATGATGCAAGATACTTTTATACAGACGATGCTCGGAAAAAGTGGAGTGTTGTATATACTTGTTACTGTTACGTCTTGATTATGCACCTATTGCTTAAAGGAAAAGTATATTCGAACAGTTATGCTTAAAATATTTTAAAACGCTTCTTTTCGGAAGCATTCAGTATACGTGTATATTCTGCCCAATGCTTAAGCCATTGCAATGCAACCCTCAAGCGATTGCTTGTTTTATAATTTTCCTTGTCACTTATCCAGGCGACAAGGAACAAGAAACTTTATTTCTTAACTACGAGAACTACGTATCTATCTGCGATATACATTTTATTAATATTTTTGAAGTTTAAAATATGCATATGTCGAAAGATTAGTGATGATACATGATTTTTTCTCAAAATGATACATAATGCAAACTTTTATAAGTTCCGACATTTTTAATATGAAAATGAACTTAAAAGGGTTTATGGAAATATTGTTTTATCTTAAAGTGATTGTAGAGAAACTGATTTTAAGAACACGAGACACCAAATGAAGCTCCCATTAATGGATGTTTTGTATAACTTTGGGTCATGTCGCAGTTTTGGCGAGACGATAAATACACAAGCGTAAGGAATTTTCATATGCATCAGCAATGTCGGCAGCACAATCTGAATTCTGGAATTTCTCTCGTAAACATTTTCGGACTTTTAGTGTTTTTTCTTCATGAAATTAGCCGTCGCCTGTACATGAAAAGTAAATGAATGTACTGATGACTGAGCATGAAAAGTAGTAAGTAAGTAGTTATCACTGTCGTACAGAATGATTATTCTTAGAATCAAGGCTATTACAGTGAACGAAAATATTTTCTAAAATGGTTTCATTGTTTATGCTTAAAGTGCGTATTATTATGTTTATCAAGTTAAGCGTAATTATGCTATGGAAAATCTCCAAATCAAGTTGTATGAAAAATTTATTACCAAATAAAACTTATCTTTCAGAGATGTACAAGTATGTTTTTGATTGATCGTTCGCGTGGTTCGTTTCGTTTTGTTTCAACTATTTTGAGAAGAATCAGACTTTGTATTTAGAAAATAAAAATATAATATATTTTGGATAGATAAATATCGTTCTTTTGGAGGTTATGTAATGTAATTATAATAAAAAAATTATGACATGGTAGATCATGTATCAATTATTTTTTAAATATTCAGTCGCAGTGTAAAACACTCTGTAAATCATCCGGTAAAGTCTTGATGATGGATTCCACATGAGTTCGTAGTTTCTCTCTTACATCGGGTTTTACTGGGAGATTCGTTTGAGCAATCTGTTCTCTCAGCCTCAGAATTAGATCTACTGCCTCAACTTCGTCTCTTCCTGATATCCAACTTTGAATATCCTACAAAAAAATACGATAAGAAGTCAATGAAATATATAAATGAAAATCAAGTATCACGTTACCCCAATCTAAACGTAAAAGTTTAAATGTTCTAATAAAATTACCGAGTCAGACATGATTTCTAAATGTAGTGCTTGCAATTTCTCAGCGGCTTCCCTGTAGCGCATGTTATACCACTCAGAAAAGTTAATGGATCTGAAGAATTTTTTGTACAAGCCGGACCAATCGCCTTTTATTCCTGTTGTTAGCTGTGGACCAGAAGACTCCAATGTTGCAAGGAATTCTTCAGGGTTAAATGGCCTAGGCAATGGAGCGGACTGTAACAGATTTAGAAATGCATAAATTAGCAATTAAATTGCAACAAAGAATTGCCTAAAATTTGGTGTAATATTTAGTTACAAACCTTGCAAGGACAGATATTCTTTTGGAGTGGCATCAAGCTTGCCAGGTAGCGCTCAAGTGGTATCATGAAACTTTCGGTGAGCTCATTTAGATGCTTTCTCAAAATCACAGTTTGTACCTCAACTGGACGCTGTGATTGCATACCCATTACTATTTTCTTCAGCAACCCCTTATCCTTTTGAAGAAAAGGTCTGCAAACGGAAATTAGTCATTATTAAGTCAACACGATTAAATGGCACACTTTAATGTTCTTGGTTTAAAGAGCTTGAAATTAACTTACTTGTAACTCGTGTATACACCAGGCTGAGAATCTAATAGTTTGAAGTTGCTTGCTTTCTTCAATTTACCTATGTTTAATCCTATGAAAATTATAATAAATACGTTATAGATTCAAAATAACCCAAACTTCATTTCAATTAAAAAGTTTCTGAATTCCTTGTTCTTCTGACTGACTCACCACACGTTTCTCCCATTCGAATGACATGGGGCCAATGTTGTAAAGTTTTTGCGAAGAATGGGTTAGTCACCCCAAGAATGACAGGCGGTGGTGGATTTGATTTCATTGTGTATTCTTTAAAATCGGAATCATGGATTGTGAAGTAAGGACGATAGTCAGCGCAGTAACGAAGAGGAAATATCATACTAGCATGTTATAAAAAGAGTAAACAAATCGTTTTCAATACTTTCGCTTTTAATTTTCCCCAAAACTGAAAATAATAAGATAGTTTTTTTTATTTACCTGAGGAGGGCATGAACTGTGTTGGCACTTGTGTCAGGTAAAGGAGCCATAACAACGATGGGCTCTGCTGTGAGTACAAGTTCCCATAATAAATGTACATGGGATAAAACAGGTCGGAGGGCGTGAAAAAGATCAGCTTGGTAAACTGACGGAATCACTGTCGATATTCGTGATCCAAATGACGTGTCCTGTGTATTAATCTGAGTAGTAGTTACTGGAGATCCATTACTGAGACTGTTTGCGGTTGGAATATTTATCTAAGATGTACAAATAATCATATATGATTCTATCTGTTTTTCATGTACTTTGGAGAAAGTAGCCATTTTTCTTCAGTTCTAATATAGAACAAGTTTGCGTATAGAAAAAATTCTTTCTACCTGTAATACAGATCCAAGAAACGGAAGGTTGAGAGCTTGCCCTGGAGTAGGTGTTGGCCACATGTATATATCTTGGCAAGCGGCAGAGATAACCTCAGGACCCTTGTCAAAAAATTCCGGGGCAAGTATGTCAAGCATTTGAGTGAAGAGATTCAAAAATGGAAATTTGGACAAAATCACGACCGACTGTAAATCAAATTGTAAAAATTGTTTAAAACTCTCTCTGACCTTGCACACAAATTAGCTGAAATGGAAAGAGAGTTTGAATGCAAAATGAAACCTTTTGAAAGTAGCCACGACGTAACGAAGGATCCTTCACTTGGCGAAAGTAAACGTATCCTAAGATATAGTTATGATCTACTTGCAAAGCAGGTGGACATTTCGAATTATACATTTTGCTGAATTGGGGGTTCTCCATCATATCCAGTTTTGAGGGCGTATGTCGTATTCTAAAATGAAATTGTGTGTCACCCATGCAACCAGAATTGGAGTCAGGAAATGAGAGATAGCAAATATTGCTTCTCTCTGCTTCTGTCAGTTTGACATGGGTTGGAAATAGCATCTGTAAAATTAACCAATGATACAGAATGGTTATAGTAAGTGTATGCTAGACTATATGCCAGATCATTTAAACAAATGGTAAAATCATACTTCAAGAGTTTGTCCAAGCTCTAGGTCGAATGTTACAACGGCCATGCAATGTACCCAGTCTCTGAGTCGGTCCCATGGTAAAATGAGGTCCATCGTTGGAATCCTTATTTCCATTTTAATTGTATTCTATGTTATGTTCCCTTTCTCCGCGTGGTATGTAATTCAAAAGCAGTGGAATAAGGTGAAAGTTCAATGATGGTGGCCGATACAAATATCGATTTTCAGGTACTAAAATATATGTTATACTGAACGTGTTGTACACACACTACTAATTGTTGCAGCTTACAGTTAGTGGATTTACATTATGGTAAATCCCACTACACAAACACTACATGCTTTAATTTTTGTTATTGTGTCATCATTGTCTCTTGAATATCATAATTCACTTTTCAAAATTTTCGAGTTCAAGAATCAGACTTATCAAAATCACACCGAAAAAATGTTTTCGTTCATACACAAAACGAAGTTGGGATGATAACTTTAAAAAAATTACTAGTTGTCAAGTTTAGGTAAGGTGATACTTTGTAGCTGCCAGTTTAGATGGATTACAGTTTTTTTCACAAAACACTTCGCAGGATGAATACGGGGTAAGTCAAGTTTTAAACGTTTTCATGTTGATACCGCATTCTCCAGCAAGTCACTCCAAAAAACAAGCGTCTCAAGTCAAGAAAATGTCAATCAAAGCAGCATTTATTTCCTCGCTCATTACGTTATTTCTTTGTTTCTTTTACTTCACAAAACTCATTATCATCACGTTTTTTTCTTTTTCTACACTGTCTCCTCGGCACTTGACTTGTAAATTGGTCGCATTCGCAAATGCACTCAGAAAATGAGTGTCTTTATGTCTCCCGTAAGAACACTGCAAGGAGCTAGAGCGTATCCATTGTCATTATATGGTTTTCCTGGTCTTCTGAAAAAACAGTAAGAGAATTTGTTAATTTTTTTGAAGTTAACTTTAATTTTGTATGCAATCCACTTTCCAATATTTAAATAAATTCTCATGGATTTTTTTAAATTGTAAAATAACAAATCTCACTTTTGGTTTTTCAGTGAGTGTCAGTGAGATTCTGAAGAAAAATAATTTGAGTAAGGGTAAGATTTCTTAGAAGCTGCATTCACAAAACAGTATACCTATTGTGTGTACTGTCTAAAATGAACTAATGATAACGATAATATTATGCGTGCCACATGAACATAATAATTATGAATGACTCTATACTTTGGGCATAGAAAACTATGGGATTGGTGCATATTGTACTTTTACGATGTATATTTTATTTTTCTTGGTCATAATAATGTTAATTTTAAAAAGAAAACTAAAGTACGTACACCTCTAGCATGTGCAAAGCACACAACTTTTTTATAAGCTGTTAATGTTGCATATTGCACATGAATGACTAACAATGAAATTCTTCCTTGCACGTAGCATGCATCTCTGCGTTGTTTGGTTGTAAAGTTATTTAACTGCTAGTTTGCTAGTTTTTTACTATCATCTCGCCACAAAATACACATTAACACGAGGTAGGTAGGTAGAACAATCACACACCTGTAACAACAACTTTAGTACCAATGTTAAATAATGTGAGTACAAAGTGCACTGACAAAATTCCTGCAGTTGCATGGCCAGCAAAACAATGAAGAAAAAAACCAAGTCCAAGGGTAGCGCACATATAAACCACAGATCAAAAGCCTTTCCCACAACTATATACCTACACTTTTATCAATTATGTATTACTTGACAGTTATCTTGATAACAATAATGTACGCATCACACCACCATACACTTGGCTTACTAAAATAGATAGTACATCGGCAATCAACATAACTAATCAAAATCATATATAAGCTGATGTACAATGTTTCAAGAAGACTTGATGTGATAAGAAAAGGGCATACACTGAACTAAAATCAGAGATATGGATTATAAGATGATTATGATTAACGTGTGAGCATAACAGAGAGAGAGAGAGAGAGAGAGCACTGCGCTTCAACAGAGATATCATCAGTTATGTATGCAACTATTCAATTTAACGTTCTAAACAAAATGGAAACTGAATTATCAAAGTACTGTTCTAAGTACACATTAGAGGCGTCACAAGAATCTAGCAGCTTTGCCACTGCGCGTCACGGTTAAATCGCATGTTTTACAAAAAGAAATTTGGTGATTAAAACGAGAGAATGGGACATGACAATGACGATAACTAAAGACTGTCGTGGGGAACAAAGCGTTAACGTGTAAAAAAACTTGTGATACCTTCGTTTTAAACACCAGCATTACATTGTTGCACAACCAATTTACAAGATATATACATAGTACATTTAGCTAATATTATAATAATGATAGTATCAAGGGAATCACTGCAACACATAATACCCCATTTTCTTGTAAGAAAATATATTTAAAAGAATATTTTTACTAAAAGTGTATTTGTTGGGGGAAAATGTTACTGTAAACTTACTGCAAAGAATATTCAGTTGTCAAGATACAAGTGTAATGGTGAGAACCCAAACTTACCAATTTTATACATTTGGTTCATTTCAGTCCATTGAATCATTTTCGACAAAATGATTTGTTGGTCCTTCTTTTCTTTTTACGTGTAATAGAGAACTTTTCAAAAGTGCATTTCACTTATGTATAAATATATTTTTGATGAGTATTATTACAGGCAAGATAAATAAATTTTTATCACTCCAAAAAAATGAAAAGTATATGCCAACTTTTTGAATAAGTGAAAATGAAACTAGAGACTTAATAGGGAGAGTGTGATTGAAATACAGATAAAATGTAAACTTTTTTTAAGGCAATTTTTACAACAAATAAATAACAACTTGTAGGTATTTTAGTTGTAGAACAATTAAAGAGCAAATTTTCGAGCAAAAATAGTAACTTATAAAATTAAACGTGTATCACCACTCACCACCAAGTCACTTTAGAGAGATTAACAAATATATAACAAAGGAAGATTAAGAATGCACACAAGCAACTATGATAGATTTACGTACTGAAGAAAACGTGCTTTAGTGTAAGATCACTATACAATGTTTCTTAAACAATAATGTAGCAATGTACAAAATTTGGACGCAAAGTAAAACGGAATTGATTGTTCACAAAATATATATTTTAATGTCTATACTTCAGTGTGACGAGGTGCATGTTAATGAAAGTTCCTGGTTTCGCTCGTTCTTCATCTCTGTATATATCTCTCCAATATTCTTGATGTTCCTAGTAAAGTAATGATGTAAGAAGCAGTCGTGTATAACCAAATTCATTCTAAATCTATTCCAATTTTAATATTATTTCTGCGAACGAGTGCGAGTGATCTGATGAGGAGAGTCGCTCCTCGTCTACTCTCTAGTTTTTTTTGTTGAGCTCACTCACTCTCTCAACAAAACATAGACTGATATTCATTCCAAATTCTACACTAAACTCATTATTACCCTATCCCTCAAATAATATCTGAGATTCTCCACATTTATCTTACCCCTTTTGCACAGAATAGACATGCTTGTGTAAAAAATGTTAAATGTGTTAGTGTGAGACGATGCGATGTGGTGACTGACTGACTGACTCTACATATCTTTTTACGACTGTGAACGCAACAATAACAAAGGATGCTTCATGTACATGGTAAAATGTTTTAAAATGGTGATGATACTATGTACTTTTTAAATTTTTTTGTACGCCCGATTTTATGTGAAACGCTTGTCAATCTTTTCTTTGGTATATGGCAAGTTATCAATCAGTAGCCATGTCATATTTCATTGTATGTGTTCATGATCATCATATCATAAAATATGTACATGTAAAAAAAATTGAATTAATAGAAGAATTCATTTTAATCTGTAAACTTATGAACCCATTGTCTTATGAACTGCTTCAAAATATTTCTCAAGAACTCGCGATAAAGGGTTTACGAGAAAATTGTGCTGTCGTTTAGAATTTAAAAAACCGGGGTATTTTCCTCGTGAATGCATTTGTTTTGCACAGTAGTAGAGCTTGGCTGGGGAGATGTTGTGTCTACTTGTAGAAAGTATAGCAAATAGCCTTGTACAAAGGATAGAAACAACAACATCGAATTTCTTTGGGTGAAGATCCTAATCTCAGCAACAACAACAAAATCTTCAATGACAAACAACAAAGGAGACAGGTTTTGCTCTGAATATTCATGCTTATTGCAGTTTGCTTTCCAGAAAAAAAGCTACTATTAATGCATACTGTAAAGCAAATGATACATTAAGAAAGTGCATGCACACAACTGAATATATGCATGCATGCATACATTATGTAAGAATTAGTTCTCATTTCTTGCAAGCCGTTTTAGGGGAAGAATTTACAATTATCAACAAGTAGCAAAGTTGAAAGTTGCAACTCAAAGAATTTTGTTTTTCATATTTTCCACTTTGTAATCAATCCTAATTGTGCATTCCTTTTTGCACACTATCTGTCCATCATTTGTTGTATGGTTTTTCCATGTACAAGTCTCGGTCAGGGGAGGGAGAGAGGCATACAATGCAATGTAGAGATGATCACACAGATTAAAATAAAATAAAATACATACATGTTTTCCACTAAAAATGTAAAAAGCATAAAATACTTATACTTCTACCGTATTTTCATACATTAAGAAGGCTAACAGTTAGAGTTTCTTTTAAATTTAAAATGTGAAATGGACAACGTGCTATGGCGGAGGGAGAGTAACATATTTGATTGTACTAAAATGCATATTTTTTTCGCTAAAAAATTTGACATCCTGCTCAATACACATTATAATACTTTCAACTTTGGTGCATACAATACAGGTTTTCCTTATGGTTATATTTGTCGCTTCAATCAAGTCAAACAAAACCCTCCAACAAAAACACATTTTTGTTGCCTTTTTACATTATCAAGTTGGCAATTTGTGATACATGACAAGTATACATATGTGCATATAGTTTATACTATTTTTCATTCAACATGTACATACCTTCGATTTTGTCTAATTTCAAGTATTCAAGAGTTATTTTAGTTTAATACTTTCGTGACGCATTTACATTTCGTGTATATATTTTTATACTTACACACGCTTTGTAACTCACTGTTATATTGACGTATGATAACTATGCGTTTTATAATAGTAATAGTTGTCTTCCTTCTACAATCATGTCGTTGGTCGGTATTAATAATCTTCTTTGCATGAAAGACAACAAAGGATGAAAAATATGTGCACATAAATGGCTTCTGTGTGTGTATTCACATGTGACATGTGTACAATGTTCACATTTTGCTGTAATGTTACTCGCATATTTTACCCTAATCGTCATTCGCTAAATCGTAGCAACATTTACCGAAATTTGAGCATCTTTATTGATAATCACCGTCGTCATAAAAGCTCATTCTCGATTACCACAATGGATGTAAATCACATGGAAAGAATAATTCAGGGCCGATATCAAATATATTACATTTAATAAGTTTATCAAGTCTTTATTCTTGAAAAAAACATAATTTGATGCATCTGTATATGTTTTATCATAATTGTGCACATGTATGCTATTTAATATCAACAACTGGTTGGATTCAGTAATGAATTATATGATACACAACCAAACCATTAAAAAAGTTTTCCGAGAAAACTTATCAATTTAATGAAGTACTCAAATTCAGTACTGATTTCTCGTTTTACATGAAAGCTTACACACACTCGCTCAATAATTTTTTTTTGTTTTGCTAGAACTTCCCCTCACGAGACAACGCACGCGAATTCGTATGGTAAAGGAAACCACACACTCACCACAAACAATATAATTTGTTTTTCAGTGTTCCAAGCTCAATATGTGCAGAAATTTTTAATGCCGAGCCGACGGAGCAATAAATGCAAAAATTTCGCATCATATATGTATTCTTGCACAAACATAAATCACTTCGCATGACAATCAAATTACAGGCGATGATGAGGACCCTTACAAAATTACATACCTCAATACTCAATATCATATCCTAATGACTTTTTTTTGATGTGTTTGGTGATCTTACAATGAACTGCATATAAATGTGCAATATGATTTTGTATGTGCAAAAACAAATGCGAAGTTGAGGCAAAACAATTCAAGTCGTGATGGGGCTGGCTGCATACAAAGATAAATATCATCTCTCATACGTATATTTAAGTAGCCCAAAGGAATTATTTGCCTAAATGCACTTGTGTACCTTTTACATGTATCATCTCACCCAACAAAAGCTTCAACTTCAGTATGCTGATAATAATAAGAATTTCGCATCTAGTCCCTTGTCAGTGATTTTGTACTCATACACAACTTATGTACCTTATATTTAACGCATATGTTAAGCATGTCAGTCAACCCAGATAAATTGGTATATACCTACAGAAATAGGTAGGTAGTTGGAAGAGGATGTTGTAAACATTTTTTATGAATACAAAACATTAATTCTATTGACTCAATTGACTGTAATATGACGCGTTAATTTTTATTCGCAATAATGTTAATATCCGATATGTGCTGAGTGCTGTGTTATGTGTAAGTATTGTATTGTGTTTTTTTTACACTAAATTACTCGTCTTTTTTTCTACACAGATCTCTATATGTTTCCATACAAAAAGTAATTGCATTGAAGTGGCATCAGGAACTATTTCATTGTTAATTGCCAGCAATTTTAAGCCATGTTACAATTTAGACGATAAGTATATATATATTCATTTACTGTATTTCCTCCTTGTCTTAAACATTCTTAATTTTTTGGTTTTATTATCCTAAGTTTGTATTCTGATTGAGCATCTACAATCTCATTTCTCAACATTTTCACGAAATACATACACATATACCCACTTACCTAATAATTATCATTGTCTACGAAGCGTCGTACTCCGTGAAAAAGATTGCATTCTTGCGATAATTATAATAATATTGCTATAAAAAGTGAATCTTTTTTTGCAATTTCATACAATTTTATTTGAGAGATGCAGTTGCACTTGCACGCCATGGGCTATACTACACATTACTATTCTGTTATGCTGTTTATCATTCATGTTAAATGTTTAAGCCAACAAAATAGGCAGTAAAAAATGTGCAGCCAACAATGAAAAGTGGGTGAAGAAAATTGCAGATGTTTGTCTGTGTCTGCAAATGTGATGACAAAGTTAAGCTACATCCGCAATGCAACTTGTGTTGTAGTTTCTTTTGTATGTTTACTTTTCATACAATCTTATGAAGTCTTTAATTGAATACATACATTACTTAAAAAGCGTGCAGACTCGTGATGCACCGTTGTTTAGAAAATCAAAATGGGAAAACGTTGAGAAATTAAACGATTCAGAATACCCATTTTGCATGAATCCAATGATAATCAACGAGAATTTGATGTGAATATAATTTATAATTTCATTATAGATGTCATTTTTGTGTAGATCCGGATCAGAATGAAACATAATCAGATTAACTAACAGAAATACACACACTATATATCAACGGATTGGAGACTGGAGAGTATAGTCACATGTTGTCAAGTGTTGTTGTCAGCACAATGAACTAATGTTTGACATTTTATGTACTAAATACATGCTGGAGATCGACCGATAACGAGTAATGCATGGCAAGCAATATGACACGTAACAATTCAATGTGCGTTTTAATTTAAAGACTCAACAGCATATATGAAATTAACGTTCAGCGGAAAAAAAATTCTTCGCCAATTCAATTAGGAGCTGTAGGAGCATTTTTGCAGCTACCTTGGATTTATTTTTCAAATGATGCAATAATTCAATTATAATTTACAAAAAGAAGCATTGCTGACAATACCATTTTACTACAATAGATATTTGGATAGGAGCATTCCCTTAAAACTCTTTCGACGGTTGACTTGGAGAAACGAGGGATAACATTGAACGCGGTGCGGTGCTTCCATGGAATTAAAGTAGTATTTTCATAAATGACCTTGTAATATTGGTCACAGCATACACACATATGTAATCAGTTTGAAGCTTTTATTGCATTGCAAAACCGACCATAAATTATCAGTTTTACTTTGATTTCATTCTTTTGATGTAATAGCCGTATTAAACATTTTGCACTGTTTTATGCTGACAAATCGCACACATACTTATACACATGTTTATTACTGTCGTTGCTTGTTTTGTTTATCCAGCATACTAATTGTAAGCTCTTTAAAACGATATAGATTCTGTTTAATTGGATCCACCATACGAAAACCAAGGCTAAAATCTCCATCAAAATGTTGTCCAAAATAATATTTTTGCACAAATAAATGGATGCAATTTTTCTAGCGTGTACTGTATAGGTATATAACATAATATAACACCCAACTTTGTATGTTTTTATAAAGTGACAATTAAGCTTGTGAGGATTATGGAGTCCTATCCTAGGAAATGCAGGATTCATAATTGTTTACCCGTGAATAATATTACTGCATAAGGGAAATAAATTTGATAGAAAAATGACTGTGTAAAGGGATTATCATAATCGAAATGGTTTCATTCGCCTAATTTTTTTTAAATTTTAGCAAAAATGAATGCCAAATGAAGAACTAACATCCACACGACAATTAATCGGATTCAAAAAAAGGTAAACCAACAGCACCCGGGGTTCCCAGGCGGTCACCCATCCAAGTACTAACCGGACCCGACGTTGCTTAACTTCAGTGATCGGACGAGAACTGGTGTGTTCAACGTGGTATGGCCGTTGGCGAAGGTCATTATGCATACAATCTAGTTTGTGCGTGCCATTCAGTGCAAGTGCAACAATGAACAACGCTTGATAAAGATAACCAAGGCACAAGTTGATTTGATGTAGGGAGAGAGAGAGAGACAGTGACACGGTGTGGCGATAATATAATTTACAACCACTGCAGGTTTACTATGTGATGATCTATATGCCTCTAATCTAAATCCCCATGCTTATGTGATGTCTAACATGATCTTCTGCTTTTAGCTCAAAGACTGTCAGATATGATTTACTATAATATAGTATAGTGAAACTGACTGCTAACGTTTAAGTGTCAAAGACACTTTATAATCTCAGCCCGTAACCGAATTAATGTATGTCGATCTGCCTGGTCACACTCTGGGCCCTAACACTTTTTCCGATCAGCCTGCCAGGCCAAAGTTAGGTAAAGAGTATAAGCAAAACAGTTTGGAATTAAACTGGTAGATAGGTAAACTTAGCAGAGAAATACGGATTTGCAAATGTTTTGTTGGCGTGAGAACCCATATATGCATGGTTTAACAGTTATCATTATCGATGAAAACGGGCAGAATCTAGTTTTGTTCGGTCAAAATATCTGACCATACTTTCCCCTAGTCAAAGTTCAGCAAACTTTCAAATTATATCCTGTGAAACAAAGGAACGTAAACCAAATGCTGACATTTTGTTTGACCGTTTATCGGTTTACTTGATTCCACAAGAGCCAACAAATGTAGTCTACAGAGTGCAATTCCTCGCCAACGGCCATACCACGTTGAACACACCAGTTCTCGTCCGATCACTGAAGTTAAGCAACGTCGGGCCCGGTTAGTACTTGGATGGGTGACCGCCTGGGAACCCCGGGTGCTGTTGATATTCAATTTTGATCCGATTTTTTATAATTTTTGAAAACTACAGATAAAGCGATACGATTTATGTGCACACGAATATTTTTGTTTCAATGGCCATGGCGAATTGCCTCTTCACGTAATTGTGATGGCATATATATGATATATGCTTTTTTTAAAGAGTTTATTACAAATCTATGTAATGTTTCAAGTGCATAAAATTGTTTACGAATTGGAACGTAAAAAATGAACGGGATCCCAATTCGAACATTTATTTCGGCATGCTTGATGTTTAATGTAAGATCAAGATGGATGCAATGAATGAACTTACAAAATCTTCCTTTTGCTATGCTATGCTCAAATAACTTTTGGAATTTTCATTTTAAAACACATTGACATAAAGTCGTTTATTTTTATAGTTATTTTTTTATTATAATATATATGTTTATGTATAATATTAAACTTTTTTATATTTTTATAGATATACATTTGTAATATATTATGATACTTTATCAAGTAATTTAAACGCTTAAAACATATATTATATCACTAGACTGGCTCGCACAGCATACTTATACAAAAACGAAAAATTTTCATGGCTTTATATTTATTTATTTATTTGAATCATAGTCATAATTTGGCATATAGTAATCTTTTATACATAATATTAAACATTTAATGTCGTAACAAAACAAACAACTTATTTAGATGCAGTTATTGTTTCATTTCATTCACAATTTTATATACTTTTTTTACAAACAATAACAATTCTTAATGTTTACTTAATCTGTAAGAACAGTAAAAATATGTGTACATGGAAATTCCCAGGAACGTAGTAATGTAAATAAAAAAAATGTTACTAGTTAACGAGTTTTGTAACGAATGCTTGCAGTACTAATTATTTTATTTATGGTGGAGGTGGTGTTGATAACACGTAGAAAAAAAACGTTTGGAACTTTTAAGCGTACAAAAAAGGATGTGCACTTCCTTGAATTACACTCATTTAAATTATATTTACAGAATTATTGAAATCAACTGTATACAAAAATCAAAAGTGTTTAGGAGATTCAAGGAAGATGGAGAGCTTTGTTATGTATATTCAAACTAAAGGAATAAGAAGAATGTTGTGAATGTCATTATAATGGAATGAAACTGAGAGTAAAGAAGATAATTTGCAGAAACACACTTTGTTGGTTGATGGCAGGTTTGTGCAAAAGCACAAATAAAAGTATTAATTTCATTTGATATGATTTCCTTTGTTTGATTCGTTATGTTTGTAAATGATGCTTATTACAAGCTTTTGAAATTAAATTGGAAATATTAACCCCTGATTCCATACCTGAAAATCTAACCATATTGCAATGCAATGCTCAGACCAAAACCATCTCCAAATAAAAAATTATCAGTCAGAATATTCTATTATCAAGGTAGCAAAGCTACCCGACGTGTAAGTAATTATTACACGGACAATCATTCACCAAATTACCAATTTTTGTAACACACCAGCCTCTCAGGACAGCAGTTCTGTAGGTCCGCACGGTTTCGACCTAAGTTTGAGACGCTATTTTTACAAAAAAATTAAACAAGTTGGAAAAGTTACCTCTTATAGTTAGTAATGAGAAGAAAAAATCACTTTGACCAAATGACCTCACATAAAGGGTCC
>JAQFZG010002067.1:0-18095 GCA_034695465.1 Entomobrya nicoleti
AGGGTCGTCGGCTCCTCCGATATCCTCAAAATATTATCACCATGCGAAATCTTATTGTCAACGAAGACTAGCCTTAATGAAATTCGGTTTCAATTTTCATTTTTTTAATACAACGGGCTATGTATGTTAGATGTGGATGCGGATGACATGTGTCATCTTTTTTGCTTTAGTATGTTGTAAAATATTCACAACGAGATTTTGTCTGAATTTTAATATAGCTGCTAAAAAGAATGTAATGGGAAACCTCGCTGATAAGAGTATGTATACAAAATGGAATGGGTAGTTAAAACTTCAGACAAGGACAGTAATAATACTACATAACAAAAAAGGTTAAGCGATAAGTGAGCATCAGACTTGGTGGACAAGCTAAAAATTGATAAACTCACGAGCACGACACATTCAACGAGGCATCGGCGGCATGTTATTGTTGTACAACAGGTAGTAACCAGAGTGTCGGAGTCGCAGTCGTTACGATAAAATAATCATTAGTGTCTATGTCCATCCTCCATCCCATTACTTTTTCATTCATAGCGAATTCCATAAAAAAATGACTTTATTATGTGTCATTTTATCATTACTCTTTCTTGCGCCACTTGCCTCTCGGTTTCAACATGCATAATATTATGGACTGTGGACCCATTAAATCCTCATCTTCATTCCTCTTTTAGGTGTCATTATGAACAAATTGATTATTTTATAAAAAAAAAATGAGTGGACCCTATTCTTAAGGGGTGGCACAAAGAAATGTATGATTGTAATTTTCCTAGCAGACAATTATCATTTTAATTTACACAATAAATGTATGTATGTACATATCAATCTGCAAAATAAATTAAACATTTTTATCAATTTATTAGAGACCACCTTGTTTGTGAAACACGAACAACTCAAAAAGGTTAAGTTGAAAAACATGAGGAAAAATATGTATTACAATTTAAATTTGTACTGTTTGCAAAAAAATCCATTCAGGAAACAATATTCTCTAGCCTAATGTGATGTGATATCTGATAAATGCTGTCATTCAACTAGTCAAAGCAAAAAAAATCGTGTACAGTCGAATATGCAAACTGTTAATTATTAACAAAAAATAATTATTCCATAATTGAACAACGAAACTTGAGTTGAACCCCTTCCACTCTTTATACCATACCTTTACCTGCTGCTAATAAAACCCTAATTTTCTAATTCATTCATTAAATTTATTTGACCTGTAGGTACCTATCTAGGTCACCTCTCTCTGGTGTCAAATTAAAGCTACTAGTATTTTCATTTAAAAAAGCACCGAAGAAACTTATAGCTTCGGTAGCATTATGCATAGATGATAGATGGTTTGATGGTTAGATGCATTTAATCAAATCAAATGAGTGAGCTACCACTGTATTTCTTAGTCGCTTTTAAATTATGAACATGAATATTATTGCCCTATCTCAACAAATTATACGAGGGCCTTAAAAACTATCGTGATTTATTGGCCGAAGACAGGTCTATCCAATCCAATGAAAGTATATAGTAATGCTTACATGTGGCATAGTCCAAATAAGTTATTAAGTATTTATTATAAATCATATGCAGCACTAGCCAGTGCTGGTGGTGGATTTGGGGTGTCAGAGAAGCGGATTAGACTTCTATACATCATTGATCGTTATTCGTAATCAGTAATCATCCACGTTTTAATCTAAATCATTTGTAAAGTTACACGTGTGGTAGTGGCATAACACGTAATACATCAATGACGAGTGGTTCTTATCTTCTTATAGCAGGTGCCGATTCGGGATACTGTATTGTATACCAATATAATACCAGAAATATAATTACGCTATACTCTCGTCACTCCTCCTGAGCCAGCAGACAGATGCGCTGCTTTCGCTTTAAATTGATCTGTCTGTATAAGTCATTTCATTTATATCAAAATGATTTGAATACGTCATTAAATATTAAATAAGAGCCATAATTATTATCTCAATTTTATCATGCAAAAAATGTTTTGACTGTCTGCACGGAAGAACCAGTTCTCATTAAAACTAAAGCGGCGAACAATGGATCACAATATCACAGTCATAAGTCATAAACACAGCTCACTTTTCTTCAAAAGTATTGTCTCGCAATACCCCTGAATTCTGAAAGGTTCAGATTATCCTTTACAGTTCTGAAACATTACATAAAATTGCAAACTAAAATCCTATTATTTTTAGCTGCTCGTATTTTAGTTTAGATTCCATGTAAATCGTTTGTTTGTTTGATTTTTATAGAATGCTTGAAGGACTGTACTTTAAACGGAAAACATTTGCACTTGTCGTTTACAGATTTTTTTACTTGGATTGGAGTGAGAGAGGAGAACTGGCACTCTTTAATTCGCAAAATGTTCACACAACACCGCAACAACTGATGTATGTAAAATAGGTTCAGTAGTAATGCAATAATTGGTATAGTTTTAATTAGTATATACCAGTAGATTTTAGTCTGTTTTAGTCTCTATTCTAAATTTTAATTGTCAAAAAAATCACTACTTCACAGCCTTACTACACACCATATACCACTGCACTGACCACCACCAGCCAAGAGTAAACTATAAATACTCGTGATGTGTTTGAGAAGTCCGAGTCAATAGTTATCTGTTTGAGAGAGGAAATTTTTTGAAATCTTAATTTTAAGAGATGAGTGAAAATACTTAGAATCACATATAATCTAGTGACATTGACGGTTTATCAGATTGAATGTGGCATTAGGCGATGGTGCTAAAATGTATACAAGCACTTGGTATAGGACTGGAGATGAAATTTTGTTCTTTAGAAAACATTAGATAACTATAACCAATAATCTATTGTATTGTAGCACGTTGTACTTTGTGGTAGCAATTTTCCCATGCCTAAATGATGTAAATCTCCTTTTATCTAACCTCCGAATCCATTTTTGCAGTTTACGACCATAAAAACGTCAATAGCTATAAAGTTCTAGTGTTTTCTGACATCTTATTAAGTAATTACTGGTTTAATGAGGTTGCACTGCACTGGTGACTTGTGTGGAATTCCATGCTTTTGTTATTTTTTATGACTTGGATCTGCTTACATAACAGAAGAAAAATGCATTGCTTGCGAATGTGATGCAAAATTTCCGCAATGGATGTATGCTCATGCTCAGAATGATCTCTTTTAAGCGTTCACTGACGAGTTCGTGAGCTCTATTCTATCATACATAATTAGATGAATACACACAGGTGGATATATTGACCTTAGTTTTAAGGTCATTCTTGTCATTTGCAGTCGCCGTTGAAAATGAAATGAAATGATTAAGTATAATCAGCAGAACACTTTAGCTTTTGCTGTACCAACAAAGCTCATCCGAGCAGAATTGTGCCATAATTATTTTGTCGAAAAGACAGATTTGCTTGTCATTCTTGCATTCATCTTTTTTTCCAAAGTAAAGTAGAACTAATAAAATTAATGGTTTAACTCTGATCTGTAAGCTATAGTTTTTCCTTTGTTCATCCATCATGCTTATATAAATGTTATGCTTCTCGATGCTCGATACAAAATAAACACGAATTGCATACGTGAACGTGATTATGCATAACTTGTTT
This sequence comes from Entomobrya nicoleti, assembly GCA_034695465.1. Taxonomy (NCBI): domain Eukaryota; kingdom Metazoa; phylum Arthropoda; class Collembola; order Entomobryomorpha; family Entomobryidae; genus Entomobrya; species Entomobrya nicoleti. Next base: position 3,578 of record JAQFZG010002067.1, read on the forward strand.
AAATCTTCAGTTTTTTAAAGCTTTTAAATGATGTGATTATGGATTGTTCAATTTTGAGTGATATATGATTGATTTGCAAGATGCGAAATAAGTTGAATATATTATAGAAATAAATAAAAACTTCAGCATCAACCAGAAAGAGTTTCGTGAATAGCGTTGTATGGCCAATTTAATGGAGATCATTTTTGTGACAAATTATTTCAAAATCATTACTACTAAAATACAAAAATTAACAAAGCTGGCAAATTTAAAACATCAATGAGAAAACTACTCGATTAGATTCTTGTTTCTTTACATGTTAACTAAAAATTTGACAGACAACGACTAAATTAAATAATTAAAGAAGTGATGTGATTATCATAAACCAACGTACAGTACACGGAAATAATAAATAATAACAAAGAGTCAAAAACTTGAGGCGGAATATTTAATTGATATACATAATATCATATATTCACAATAGTGGTGCTGCTGTTTATAATTTACAGTCTATATACTATTCATGCGCATTGACATAATACAGGTACGACTTCGCTTAATTCAACCATATCATCACTTCCACACTTTTCTTGGAGTGACGAATTCCAAGCAGGAACTATTATAAAACTGAACATTTTCGAACCCATATCATTCCAGGTTAAGTAGTGACATTTTCCTTTTTATAATATTAAACACACACATTTCTTACACATTATACCACAGATTAATTTCAGGATGTAACATTTATAATATCGTTTTTACTGCTACATACATAATACTTGATCAATTCGTTATCACTCGAACTTTCGTGAATTTTAAAAATAAATCAGATGCACTCATTAAAACTTTCGTTTTTGTCCAATTACCAGGTGGGTAAATTATTACTATTATTCACACAATTTGCAAAGACTCGGAAATCATCTTAAAGATGGATCCTCTAGTAGTGCCGATGCAGCAAGTTCCAGATTCCAATTGGTCCTACTTAATGCTTGTTCGCATCTCACTTTATTTCCCTGGCCAAGACCCAATCTGGAAAAATAAAGCATTAATCATTAGGATACACGTATTTATTTGGCAAAAAAATAATGGCATTATTTATTTCATTTAAATATATTCAACAACAAAATCTTACTTGAGTAGCTGATCGATTTTTAAGGACCTCTCTGCTGTAATCAAATCCTTACAAGATTGTAGGGCAAACAATATTTCTTCCCCAGTTGCACTAGGGACCGCAGAAGTAAGTGACCTGACCGGGTCGAAATTTTGTTGCGTTCCATTACTAAATTCGTAATTAGCTCGTGGAACATGCGCGTAAGGAACTCTGCTGGAATGATTTGGTTCTGGAGGTGGCCGATATGCTGGCAATGCTCGACCATTTTGAACATTAACTGCGTTGACTGAATTGCTTCTCATGACAATGGGAGGAGGTGGCAAATTAAATGGACTAGGGTTTTGGGTGAGACTTGATGATGGTATATTGTTTTTGATAAATGTTACAGGCCTTTGACTGGCACTATTACTCGGAACATTTGGACCATCAGTGAAATTATTCCACACTTCGTCCCCGCTATCAAGTGTGTTTAAGCAAACTGATGATCGACTGCCCAAATTATTCAGGGATCTACCGTTTTGATTATTTACAGATTTTATCTGATCGTCAGGTTTTTTGGGGTTAGTTATACCGATAGTATCATCCAACCACGAAAAAGCCTCATCTCGTTTCTTCAACAGTTCCATGGATGGTTTAGCAACTTTATCGTGAGTCGGACTCTGTGGTTTTATCTCAGTAGAAAAATCATTTTGTTTCGACGAGCCACTCGATGATGAATCTGAAATATTTAAGGTGTCAAATTCACGAATAATATTTTCTGGAACTTTAACCCTTTCTTGATTTGTCGCTTCTTGATGAAATTGTTGAATATGTTCCTCCCTGCAAGGAGAAGCTTGTGACTGCTGTTGCTGCTGGGGTACCGTGGAATAATATCTTGATGATGATGTCGGGGGAGTTAAAATATTGGAGGTGTCAAACGGATCTGGTGATGTGCGACCATTGTACACTGAATCAGTCTCTGAGTATTGTGACCAGTCTGCCGAATCTGCAACCGACGGAGCAAAGCTATATCCTGATACAGATTGTATATCGTTGTGTGAATGAACCGGCAAAAATCCAGTTTCCGCAGGGGAGTGATGCTCAGGAACGCTGACGTGTGATATTCCATTTGCAGTACCATTAACGTGAGGCATATTTGAATATACGTCAGGTGTTTCTACAGTCGTCGCGTGAACGTTAACTAACAAATTTGCTGGAGGCGGGCGTGGAGGAGGGCCACCTGTAAAAATAATTTATAAGCATGTTGTACTCCACTTTAAAATAACTTGTTAAAAACTGAGATGAAGTAAAACAACAGTTAAATACCTTTACTTGGTTTCGGGGAACTTGCACTAGCCGACGATTTCGGAGGAGGTATATTGTAGTATGCTGTGGCGGCCGACTGGCCGTTTGAGTTTGAAGCTGCCGATTTAGAGTCTTCAGATAAGTCTATAAGGACACCTTCAGATTGCTGCTGGGCACCTCTAGCTGAATTACCTGAAGGAGGTTTCGGTAATGATGGTGTAGCACTACCTTCAATAGAAGATTCATTTCTGAATTTTGAATAGCCGTATTGCTGGTGCTGTTGTTGAGATTTCTGTAGGGATCTGATAGGTGGTATACTACTTGTTAAAGGATTTCCTACAAGAAAATAAAACATTAAAATTGATATTACCAAAATTCAGAACGATTTAAGATCAACATATTATTGGGATATAAATTACGTTTTGAACGATCACGAAGATGAGGAGCCATGTTTTCGTCAGAATCTTCCGGAATGCCAGATAAATCTGGAGGTTCCATTGGATTTTTTAGGTATACTTCGTCTATGAAACAAGGGCTTCCCCAACTTTTCTCACTGATGCTGCCATGTCCCGTATGAATAAAAGAATTCCTCAATGGTTTACTTATGTCGTCAGATTGTCTCTTACGGAGGGGACTAACAATGCATCTGGGGAATAATCCAACTTGGAAAGTTGTCTGATGTTGCCCCTTCCAATAGTAGTTCTCAGGTTTGCCCTCTATGACAGCTATTTTGTCTCCTGGTTCTAAGATTAATTTTCCAGCCTCCCCTTCTTCACGAAATGCTTGATTTGCTTCCAGCATTTCAGGAAAATTCTCAGATAGATAAGCCCTTAAAGCTGGAAATGTTGGTCTATCAGAGGGTTCCCTTGCCCAACACTTCATACAGAAAATAAAGTTGAATGTCATGCTTAGAATATTTATTTTTGACTTGCATTCCATACTAATATGCATATAATATATTTAAGAAATATGCACCTGAAGCATAATTTGGTATAATGAATGTGGACATGCGTCCGGTTGATGAAGTCGTTCTCCCTCCTTGTCAATCTTGTGGAGAATTTGTGCCCCATTGAGATCAATCCATGGTTCCTCTCCGAAAGTTAGGATCTCCCAAAGCGTCACAGCAAACATCCAAGTATCTATGAATCAAATAGTTGATAACTGAAAATATTTCATATAGTCCTGATTGTGTACAAAAGTTAGTTATTAAATCATACCAGATGCGTGTGAAAATTGTCGTGCTTTGAGACTCTCAGGAGCACACCAGGGGAAAGGAACCTTTTGCCGTTCAGTCATAACATAACAATCATGCTCTTGGGGGAGAGCCCTCATCAAACCAAAATCTCCTATTTTAATTTCTTTTAAAGATGACAGCAAAACATTTCTACATGCCAGATCTCTATGAATGCATCGCTGTGATTCCAGGTAGGCCATTCCAGATGAAACTTGAATTGCCCATCTCCACATGTCTAAACAGTTATAGTCAAAGAGTTATTCAAAGCGATATGCAATATCAATATCAATATTTTAAACTGAAAAACAAATCAGGGACATACTTGGAATCGCGATATGTCCGCATTGTTTTCTTAAGTAATCTAATAAACTTCCCAGTTCCGCCAGTTCAGTGACCATCATTAATGGATTATTCAGGACGACTCCATGTAATCTATATAAAAAATATATAACAGCTTTATAAACGGATGTATTTTACACATACATAATAGCAAACTCAATACTTGCGCTGTATTTTACCTTATCAAATTTGGGTGATCTAACTGATGCATGGATTGAACCTCTTTGACAAAATCCTGCAAAATTCCTGGAAGGTGAAGTGCATCTTGTTTTAAAACTTTTACTGCTACTGCCATTGAATTGCCCACAGGAGTTTTCCAGTTCCCTTTCAGTACAACTCCAAATGAACCATCTCCTAGTTTATTACCCAACTCAAGGTCCTATAAATGAAATTAAAAACATACCATATTATAGCTTAGACAAAATTCCCTAACATCCCTTATAGTACACCTTAGCACAAAAGCCATGGATGGGTAATGTGACTTACCTTTTCTTGAATTAGACATGTTAATGACACACCCGGTTGGAACTCAATGTTTGATGAAGTCTTCTTCACAGATCCACTGCTTGTGGTTTTTGGCAACTTGGATTGACTAATAGACGCCGGCAAAATTTTATTCACTAAATTTTTACTTTTCAATTTCGTTTTCCGCTTTTTGACAGCTTCCATCAGTCTCCGGGCTCCAGGCTTTCCCATCCCAATATTTTCAAGATCTTCAATGGTGACATAGTCAAAATGGGACATCCGGGTAACCTGTGGATTGTAACATGAAAAAGTGAAATTGTTACATAAAAATCAGACATATTATGCACCAAACTGTGAATGTGAAACAAACTGTAACAAATTTTTCTTGGGACGTTACAAAAGAGAATGTAACGACCCTACACAAAATTGCTATGAATTCTTCTCCCCACCGTTAGCTCACATAATGACATTTTTTTGTACAACATGTCGGTTTATTTTGGTGGGTATAATTTTGATTACAGACAAAAATTAAAACAAAAAACACGCTTGCTTGGCATCAACATACCTGGAGTTCATCCCGGATCCGTACATAAAAATGTTCCAACTGGGTGTCCCTGAGTATATGAATTAGCCATTCTGCACTTTCATCATCTGACATTGCTGGCAGATAACTTGAAACAAACTATTCGCTTGCAAAAAATATTATGGATAGTTTGAAACTAAGAAATCGCCCAATTGTCGCAGTCTTCCACTTAATAAGACACCGACATCACCATAATTCGGCAGCGAGCGGCTTCCAAAGTAGCCACGTATCAGTTTTTTTAACAGTTCACCGCACTAATCGTACTACTGATGAGAGCACAAAAATGATTTAAAGATGAAACTCGATCTGTAATAAAAAATAAAAACGATTTTCACAAACAACGAAATATTGAGTGACGCTGACTTTTTGTATGTATTTACTTCAAGGAGTACTTTTGTGACTAGTAGTGTGACTATGCAAATTGCAATTTGTAACATTTATAGTTTCACACTACACACATTTGCACGAAATTTTATAAACCTATTTTCAAAGTTTGATGTTGGCTTTTAGAAGAACTTTCTTTTAGTTTTAAGGGACTCATTGATAGGCGCTAGATGTACGTATCTTATATTAAATTCATTGCGACGATAAACTGCATGTTTATTTTTTGCTAACGGGTCACCGTTTAACAGGAGTACGCAGTACTGGCAGTACGCACACTTGCTCACTGTTCCAGTGTCCGCATTAGTCCGCAATCGTAGAAAGCCCTAAAAGTATTTTATGTGAAAATATCCTAAAAATGCAATCTAATCGTGAAACTGGAATATGGAGAAAACAAATTCTTTGCGTCTAATTGATTGACGTAATACAATTTTTATGGTGGAATCCGGAAATACTGGAAGTCCAATTCGGTTTTTAGAATTCGTAGTATTTAGCACTTAAAGCATATGAAAAAATTATCAGCAAATTCAACGTTAGTTTCAGAAATAAATTACATTAGACGGTTTAAAGAGAAGTTTTTTTTATTGAGTACTAACCACCTTCAATCATTCATAACGGCAAAGAACTTTCATTTATATCCTTGATTTATAAAATAACACACTAAAATTTCAAATTATAATGTGATGTGATGCAATACCGAATTCACTTAAAACATGTCATGTTTTGTGCAATGCTAATTAATTATATACTTTTGTGCTTCGTGAAGGTTTCTTTTCTATTTACTAAAATTAACATGATGAAAGTATACTTATGTTTTTTTTGTAAAAGTATTTTACTTATGACTATGATTTCATTTCATTCATTCAGTATGCGGTAATAATAATGATGATAAAGTCATTCATTTAGCAGAAAAATTTAATGAAGACTTAAAATCCATTTCCTCTTACAAATTGCAAATCCTTTCTACAATTTCACTTTCACTTAAAAGACAAGATTAGAGATTTATTTGTGCAATAAACATGAAATGATAAGATTTTGTCGTCTTGTCGGAGTATCATTAAGTCAACAAACAAGTAACGAGACAAAAGGGTATACAGTATACACGTTAATATATAGTTAGTAAATTCAATTTCAAATTATGATATTTCTTTTTACTTTAACAACGCAACGTTTATGAATATGCGATCAAACCATTTAATTTTGCCTTATAATAAGCAAGGAAGTAAATATTGTCAAATGTAGTCTACCTTCTTCGATGTTTCCTATTTTGATATATCTAAACTTAATTATATACTTAATCCGTTCTGATTTGCGGATTTGTTTTACATTTTACTTAATCATCTTATGAAATTTTTTGTTTATACTGTATACAGTAAATTTTTTTTAGTAAGTATGCCACTTATGTGTTTAGTATGTGAAACTGTAATTATAAATATGACTGAAAGTATGAAAATATACTAACCAAATATTAAATATAGCTCAACTTCCAACGTCAAAACTTAGTGTAAATTATAACTTTATATATTGTATATTGGCATTGATTGCATGTCAATCATAATCCAGAAAAAAATCTAGCCACATTCCACTCGCGAGCGAACGCCTTCCAGTTTCCCGTCTGGCTCACGTAATTGGGATCAACAAATATTTGGTGCATGCATAGCTTAATGGATCATAAATATTCTACTTGTCGAAACCTCGTGGAACGTAACATAAGTTTATTGCCTTTATCGGTAGTCAAACCTAGGAAAAGCAGATCCACATGTTTGCATATTAAACTGTTTGTTTTTTTAGTTCATGCCCTCAAATTATTAGCCAACATAATTTTACACGATCAGTTGAGGCATTTTTTTTTACATGAATAAACATAGTTCAATGTGTATGTTAAACTCAACACAGTTGATAGTTATACAACTTAAACCTACTTGTCAATTTGTCAATCAATTTAATATTCTTGCTTCATGGTAGGTGTGTTGAGTTTTTCAGTGAATTAAAATGTATGAAACCAAACGCCAACGCCACGCCACAATGATTTAACATTATATTATGACTATACACTTTAACGTATGGTAAAGGAAAATTCAAAACATTTTTTAGCAAAAAAACACTTAAAATACTGAATACTGACTCCTGATACGAAGCGAGTAATGAATATTACTGAAGAGAAGATAACTGATATGATAAAAAACAAAGAGCGCAATAAACGTTCACAGCACAAAGCACAAGCTTCATCATCATCACACATCATGGAAAACAACCAAAAAGCGCATCTGCAAAAAATATTCCTCTGGTTCTGGTTTTTTAGCCAGCGGAACAAACTGGCATTCGATAATTGGCACATTACTATGCTATTTTAGCGTCGTAGCATATGGACACGGGATGACTGATTACTATAACCATTAATATGATGATGCGAATGACGGACGCAGCAAGGTTTTACACTAATTGTTTCATGCCTGTCCACTGCTAGAATTGAATATAAGATGATTTTGTACTGCATAAAGTAACATACACATGTTCGACATAATTTTATCTATATACAACGTACGTACATTTTAACGTGAACATTCATGCTTAAGAGCATCTGCCTTGATAAAATGGATTCACTACTACCGCAATAGAATTGTGGAGTGAGTCCCTTGTGAACTTCATGTTAATGCTGTTGTTAAATTAACTTACGATTAGTCATTAAATACACGCTTTGTAATTTTAGTGAGGAGCCTGAATATTTAGTTTAATTGAAACTTGCTTTCCAAATATTCATATTTTACAAATTCAATTTGCAAATGAATGTAAAAAAACCACGCACGTGACAATTTATTTTTTATTTTCCATCATGTCAAATTCCCAGGTACTATAATTTAAAAAACATTTTCCAGGATAATAGTGATATATATCTACTCATTCAAGGATTTTAAGAGCGTTATTTAGAAATCTCTATTTTTCGTATATTCCACTAGCTGTGTGATTTTATGAAAGCTCGTTTCACACTATCAATGCTAGAGGAAACAATTAGTTAAAAAATCACATGCTGATTACATGTTCAATTTCGACTTTAGAAGAACCATGTTAGTTTACAAGTAATTTCCATATTTAACTGCTGTCAAATCGTTTGCTGTCTACGAATAAATCCACAGTAGTATTAGTCAACAGTACATCCCAAATGACATCGTACGTTCTTGGAAATAGTCAAGCAGAAGATCATTAAAGATATATTTTTATGACTTTATTTATGACGTAAATATAAAAATAAATTTTGTTTCGATTCCAACACTAGTGTGTGTAGTTACATTAAAGAGATAGAGGCAAGGCTGTGGTTAAATTTTAGCACAATAAAATGGAATATCTATCCAGAGATTCCGATTTGTAAACAGTTTTGCTAAATGGCCATGAGATTTATGGGGGCCGAATTTAAGTACTATATGTCACTGTTCTAGTGTTTGCTGGAATTGAATATTTAGCCATCAGTCAACAGTAGATTCCTACAGAAAATGATGATACTACTGGCTCTATTTACGTTTGTAGTCTTTAAATCTTACTCACTTGTAACACGTAATTTATCGTAAATTCATGTTAGTCAGTTTATTACTCATAATACGATACGATATTGAAGTTCTGTGAAAAGGTATAAGAGATAAGAATGCATATGCAATGTACAACAATTAGGTTTAACGGAAACCTCTACACATGCTAATTGAATTATAAATAGTCAGCGGTAACAAAGATTTTAGCATCGAGTTGTACGACCTTCGCTTAACTTTCTAAGAAGGAAGTAAAGTAAGGTTAATGATGTGACAATGTTTTAATGTTTGAAAACTGCTGCAGATTGTGGACTGAAAGCCAAACTATTACTGGTTTTTTAAGATTCAGTTTACACTGGATGCTTGCAATGTCTCTTTTAACCAATCTTGTGAACTAAATTTAATATGATATGAGAAAAGTGAGAAAACACGCTTGTTGATGAATCAATAAGTAGTCATTAATTTATTATGAAAAATGGCATATTACTCCAAATACGAAAGGAATACGAAAACGATTATAATATGAATATAACAGATTAAACAATTTTTAATTCCCACTAAATTTTTATCTCCACAGACCTGTGTATTGGACGAAGTCAAGTCGAATGACGATATGGAAAGATAAAATTGCAAATAATCACTGCACTTAATAGGTCGACTCGCGTAAATTGACACTTGATAAACTTTTACTCACCACAATGACTCATCAATTTAATATCACAAAAGAAGTCACAAAAGTGAAAGCATATAATATTAAACCATACTAAAATGTTTTCACATGATAAAGTTTATGCAAAAAAAATCCACGCAAACATGTGCATCACAATTATTGACAAGGTCAAAACGGCGAAAATGTAGTTTCCTATTTATTCATAGACAAACACCTATAACTCTATTTGTCTATGCTATTTTCGAATCCATAATCTGGACATAACTCTATGATAGCTTATTTGTTATTCTTTGTTTCGTTCAGTCCATTTGCACTCTCTGCAAAAATGTACAATAAAAGCGAAACAACAACATAAACACACACCTTACGCTTACCATACCAGGTAGTATACTGTAACTGTATGATTTATTGATAACTGCCTAGTACAATCATTGAAAATTTCAAAATTTAACCGATAACAGTATAGTAAATCGAAACAATTAGCGTTAGTGTACTAAGTTAGTACACAACAATAAATGCCGACAAGAGTGTCTAGTTTATCTGTAGACATTGATTTATCGGTAGTAAACATAATGAGCCAATATTGATGCATTAAAGTTTCTTTTACAATATTTATTTTCTGTGAACTTTGCTGTCAACATGATATACTAACACGAGTAAAAGATATGTAGTTTAAAAAGTTTATAAAATAAAGATTAAAGTTTGCTAGCTGCTACTTATTTATTGATGCACAATGCCTTTTTTTGTATATACTTCCGAACGTTAAATTACAATCAGCATAAAATAATAATGATACATGTAAAATTTGCAAAAATCACCTAGAATAAAATAAAATATATTACATTTTTTAAACTTGTACTCTCTGCTGAATGCATTTTTGTTGCATAAAACTTGGATGAAAGTGTGTGTAGAGTGTAGAGTATAACTCACTCTGTTCTTAAATCTTACACTAAAGCAGTACTGAATAGGTTAATTCGGTTCAAAATGATTATAGTATTGTTGTTTTGCAACTCTGCTATCTTCTCAAACACGTACTTCTCAAATTATAAGAAACACAATACAACAAAAGTAATATTAAAATGATCTCAAGTTATGGCTTGATACATGTATTTGAAGGACCGACGGAATGTGTAACAATTGAAACAATGATAAGTATTATTCAATGCGCTTATTCCACATGGGTGTGTGTAGTTAGTACCTTTTTGGGGTTTTAATGCTGCTGCGCTACTTTGTACTTCTAACTAAACACGTTCATTGCTTATTATATGTTATGCGTTATGGCAAGGCAAGTATGATTAGTCAAAATGCGAAACAGACTGCAATGAAATGAAATATTGTGAATTAGAGTTTATAACAAAAGTAGCTGTATAACAATTTCAACGAACACTACAACAAAATGAATAAATTTCAGCAGACTTGTTGCAACAATCAGTTCAACTTCGTTAAAATTTACAAAATGTGTGTGCAACGACAGGAGAGGAGAGTCACTGCAGCGTAAAAATTTGCAATAAACTTTTGCATTTTTTCAAAATCTGAGGACAGTAGCAACAGGATGTCTACTAAATTTGTACCTTTTTTATACTCGAATAAATTTTACGAATATTGCTGTGAGTAGTAAGCAATTTAAGTTTGTAATTTTTAATTATTTTTGAAACTTACACGGCTTATAGAAGTGAAGTATGTTTGTTAGTTTTCTTACGTCTTCCAACACACTAACAGTCGAACACACAAAACAAAACCACACGATTGTAAAAAGGGTGGAATGAGATGATCTTTCTTTCTTGAAGCGTATTAAAACTTAGCACAACATAATCATTCATTTAATGCACTTTTATTAGAGCACACATTTTTTTATCGCTGTAGATTAACTGTCTCTCTATATATCATTCCCTGTCGTTTCGGCTTTCAAATTTTATCCTTGTGAACATCTTTTAAGGATTTTTGCATTACAAACAATTTTATTGTTTCACAGACATCAGCAACAGCCACACTTTTTACAACAATAACGGCAACAAGTTGAGTATGACTATTGAGTATAAACAACAATGCAATGCGTACAATGTAAAAAAGGAGTAAATAAGAAATGGGAAATGAAATAAAAATATTTTATATACACATATCGTGTGCCCTTTTCGTAAACTCCTACGTTTACCCCAACCACTACTACTGCACTGTTATTGTTACTGGTACTGCAGAAGAGATGAGAAGAAAGAAAGGAAGCAGCCAGTACACAGTATTATAGAAAGATGCAGGGATGAGATAGATCCTTGTTCATTCAAACGCAAGCCTTACTCATTTTTAAGCTTCTTCTCCATTTTCAATGAAAACAACAAATAACGACGAAGATGACGATACTAATGTAAAAAAAAATCACCTTCGCACCTTTTCAACATTACTTTTCTTGAACATCTGCTGGGCAGATTGATATTTGTTTGCATTCCCTGCATGTGGAATAGCCGAGGACAGAGTAAAAAGGGGGTTTCCTTACCTGGCTTTTATGCCCACATAATGTAATGTAATATCTTTGAAACACATCTGCTCTAGCACTGTTCTTAACAGAGAGACGATTTTATATTAAAATGCTTGCTTATTCACTTCGTCAACCGTTGATGTATCTTCAGTTTGGCACTTTAGCAGTGGTTAGCTTTGCTTGTGTGATGATGTTACTGTTTGTTACAGTTTATGGCAATATTCTAGCATCCTCCTTACTTTGAAAAATGTGTACGAAAGTACATGAACACGAAAACAATCCTATGTTGCTGTGTTGGCTAATTTCAATTTATGTACACGGTATGCTTTTATGGAATCATGCATAAGTATTTGCCTTTTGTAAATAAAAGCTATATAGCTTGAGCTAGTTTCGAACGAGTCGAGTCCTCATACATGTGCTTTACGTACTTCACTTTGCTTTGTTAATTTGATGAATGTTGCATATTGCATGCATAGTATGAATGCACATTGTAAAAAAAATTCAAAGCAAAGCAAGGACTTCATTAGGTACTGTGTTATTATTTCGCATTTATGAATGTAATATTCGCATTTAACGCGAAGACGCAAGCACTTTTTAGCAATTACTTTTTAAAAGTTGAATATCAAGCCATCTGGTAGATAGTTATAATAACTTGTTAGAGTAGAAGTGGAAATTCTCAGGTTTGTGTGTAGGGAGCATTGCTGATGGCATAAAGTTATTGCTAATCGTTGGAAGCCTAAATGACGTCTTTTTGTAATATTTTTAAACATTTGTCATTTTGGGGCATTGAGAGATTCAACTTGACAAGGTTGACATTGGAATAAATTTCGCTATTCGAAAAATGAAACAAAAGTCATGAAGCCATATTTTAATTTTCTCTTTTCATAATTTTTGCACAGCACTGCTAGATGTCAAGAAATTATAATAAGATCAAAGATGCGGGTACCATTGCTAAAACTTGTGACCATTCATTCGTTTAATAAATAACACAATGAACTGACTCTTGAGATTTTTTTTCGATATTAACCAAATCTGAAACTAGTACAATGAATTGAGATGCATGTACTTATATAATCGTACATCGCTAGAATGTATTAAATTGGAATTCGGAATCCTAATGCAATGAACTTACTATTACTTTACTAGCGCTTTATAAACGATCGATAAAATGCATTAGGAGCTATTAGGAAATCACAACGGAAAAATATTTCCGCTTCAATAGAGACGAACGGTGGCTGCGAATCTAGTTCATCTGACGCGAATAATAAATAGCATTCGTTTCTGCCTTTCTCCATAATAATATTCCTACCCGGACAGTAAAAACTCAAAATTGTACGTAACCTTTTTTTCTACATTTGCATACCATAATTCTAGAATATTTGCTGAAAGAGCAACATAAGTTTTGTTTTAATTCCTCCATTTTTAATTTTACAGTTATATACAAACGAATTAAAATTAGAAAGAAGTGAATAGTATCGACATCGTTAGTTTGAAAGACAGTTTACTCATTTGAGTTATTTCATGTCTTCATATTCAAAGACTCTTAGGTAAAATTAAAATGACTACGAATCTTGGGATTTGTATGGATAGGTGAAAGGTAAATAGAAAGGCAAATATTAGGTAACCAACAACGAACAATAATGCAAAAGCAAACACTGTACTCGGAAAATGAATAATGAATTATGTTGTTTCACTAGGCAAGTGGCACGTGCGGAGTGTAGACAAATGTGTAATGTATAGTTATAGATGTTTGTCAAGCTTTAATCTGTTTAAAAATAGTCACAGGAAGAGGTATGGAAAAGTGTATTAAAATATTTACATGATTTTGATCCGATTTTGTCTTTTTTCATAAAAAATGCATACTATACATATACCCATACCTGTGAGGAGAGAGGATTACAGCATGTTGTTTGGACATGGACTACGAAAACCGCAATTCATGACAAGACAAGCATTGCATATATTTATTTTAAGAGCATTAAAGACAAATATGGCTTTTGATGCAGTAATTTTAGGAAACAAGTACATATACAATTATCCCGCAAAACAAGATGGAATTGAATGAATCCCACAGTTAGTATGAATCAGCGAATCAACCTCCCTATATCGACAGAACTAGACACACTTCAAAACATTAAATTCTAATTTCAGATACACAGATAGACATTATAAAACTAGAACTAGAACTATATGTACATATTGAAAATTATTTATTTCTAGCTTTGAATTTAGATCAAAATTTATATTCCAAGTAGTGAGTTATTGACTATTGACAATGACCGTAACATACCTGCAAAGTCAACATTATAAAAATATTTCTGCGGTAGCCTATTACATTTGCATGCATAATAAGTGTACAAAATTCCTTACTGTAAGACTACTGGGAGTAAAGATCAACAAACGGTATTATAATATAATAAGTCCATCAGACTGGGTTTTTGTGCTCTGTACTGTAATCAAATGAAAACATTAAAAGTTATGCAA
>JAQFZG010002068.1:0-18088 GCA_034695465.1 Entomobrya nicoleti
TAAGTAAATATCGCTTTTAGTAAATAGCAAATAAAATTCTAAAAATATCTCCATTGTTTTCGTGTTTACTTTATTTATTATTTTTCAGGAAACCAGTAACTTTGTCTGACACAAATAATCGCCATAAATCTAGCTCTATTAAACACACGTGTTCATTAAAAAACATTAAACATATTTGATCTATACACAATCGACATTTATTTGACATATTTTGGCTCTATTATGATAATATTACATGTGTCTGCGTCTTAAGCAAACAACTAGTAAAATAGTCATTTATAGAGTATACAAGTGTAGCAGATAAATCCATGTATCAGTATAAGCCCAAACTACTCCCCCACTAAAATTGTGGGTTAAATTGACATTGTGAGTTTAGCTTCTTCCTTCTTTCCAGCAGAATATTCAAATTACGAATAAAAAGGAATAGTGATTTAATTTTAAAGGTTTTTGTGCAGCTTGGCATTTTTTGAAGTCGTAAGCCTCCTTTGCAACATTATTCTTATCTACGCGATTATAGTGAAAATTCAAAGAGTTAGCAATCTCATCGTCGAATTTGGACATGTTGCTATAGAAATACCCACAGTATATTATATAATATTAGTTGTTTCTGTGATTGGAATTATCGTCACCATAATCGAGTTTGTTATCGCTTGTGGTCTCCTAGTTCCGACAGATATTGTAAGCTTAACTTGTCTTCTGCCAGAATTTTTTTTATTGCTTTAACATTAACTTTTGTTCAAACTTTTATTTTATTTTTTGAAGGCTACTCCTTCATATCAAGCAATAGAGAAGGCAAAGTGCTGGCGATGCTACCACATATTTCTGCTCATCTTTTGCTTCATCAGCGGTAGCGTGAACGGTGCGGTGTTGGGAATCAAGTTGGATTTGGGGGGTACGATTTTGTCACCTTCATCATCCACTGTGTGTGCCTGTACTTGTATTGTGCATGGCTTTGTTCAGGAGTTGCATAGAGTTTGTCGGAGGAGCTCCAATGATGATGGGGGAGGAAATCCAGTTCCAATGGCTTATACGAGCACACAGTCCCAGCAAAACTCGTGGCCTTCTCAATATCAACAGCAAGCCCTGTATCAGTACTAGCAGCAACCTCAAGCCCAGCAATACCAATAACAATGAAGACAAAACAAGTTGAATAACAGGAGATTTTGATTTTAGAATGAAAAATATGATTTCCCAAAAGTATGTATAAATGGCATGTGATTAATATATGTGAAATTGTATATGCGATAAAATTAACATTTTAACCTAATTAATTTTTTATAGTTTTTTGCCTTGCTCCCTATTTCAATTAATTTATGGAATGAGATTTGGAATTTCCAAATGATGCGTGTAGCAAACGTTGTCTAATCGAATTCTATGATCTACCTACCCACATGTTTTTTTGCCATTTTGTAAAATTCTTTTTTTTCTCCCCTTTTTTTAATCAGTTCCACTTCCGAATGACGCTGGAGCATCTATACATGTATATATTAACCATAGCCTCCAGGGGAGGAGGATGATTTAAGGTTAGCAGCGACTGGAGTTGATCTCATAAGTCCCATATGTATAGTTATTATACGACACTTAAAATTGGTTGATTAAATATTTTCAACTTTGTGTTCGATCAGACCGATGTATATTATGAAGTAGTCCACTCTTTTATCGTGACCCAACCCATATAACGCACTCATCAATTCAGATCAATTTAGTCATCAAGATGGAAAATTCGTGAAAAATGAAATGAACAAGTAATTGGAATTTTAAGTTTGTCATTTATGTACTTAAATTTATAAATTTAGCATTTTAATTGATTGCTTGTCTTTGTCGGCATATTTTTTATCATAAGCATACCAACTTGATTGTGTCGATTTTTGCGCAAACTACTTGTATTTTTCTCATTAAATACTTCAATATCACATCACATGTTTAAACGTTCACGTGTATCAGTTCAAAAAAGTTGTGAAATATTCCAGTTTAGCGAAAAATCTGGGGACATCCAAAGACACGTTTGAAAGCTTTAATAACCGTGCCACTGGGAATTTCCTCATAACATTGACATTGATAAATGAACAAAAATTGTGATAAGTAAAAACTGAGAATTTTCATCAAGGTTATCAAGAACACGTGATCAGGCCAGTATTTAAAGCCAAGTAAGTCAACCGCCTTAAAATAGTTCAACATAATTTATTATACTGGTTCTTCACTAAGTCTTCTTAAATGAAAATGAAGTCCCCTCTGATTTTAGTTGGCACTCTTGCCATTTTAGGAGCTGCATATGGACAAATGTGTTTTCCAGGCGAGGTAAAAAATTTAACTAAAAATTTTAACTAACATAATTAAATTTGTAATAAAAAATTAACCATTTGTAAAAAATACAGTATACATGCGCTAATGATAACTGCATTCCTGATACATCCTACTGTGATGGAAATGACGACTGTGGTGACAGAAGTGATGAGCCCGAAAACTGCGCACCATGTCCAGACGGCTATGTGAGTTAACTACCCATATAATTTTTAACATTGAACTCAAACTAAATATTTTTTATCGTTATGGTCTAATAATATAATATTTAGTGGCAATGTGACAATGGCTACTGTGTACCAGAATCGTATATCTGTGACGGGGACAATGACTGTGGTGATGGAAGTGATGAACCTGAAGAATGTCCGCCATGTCCAAAGGGAAAAGTAAGCTTATTTATAGTTTCGCTTAAATGTATATCGTATTTAGTTACAAATATTTTGACTAATCGATAAATCGATAAAATTTATTATATAGTGGCAGTGCCCCAACGGTGACTGCATTTATGAAGATTACATTTGTGATGGGGATAATGACTGTGGTGACTGGAGTGACGAGACGGAGGAAAAGTGCCCTTGTGCTGATAATGAAGTAAGGTGCCCCTCTTCTCCAATTGAAGGTTCTCCAGGTACCTGTATTCCACCAGAATATATTTGTGATCCAGAAGGAATCTGGGATTGTGCTGATGGTAATTAATATTAAAGCTAATTCAATTAAACATTAAGTTTTTTTAATCACTTCAAATATATATATTTTTGAAATATATTAGGATCTGATGAGGCTAACTGTACTGCCCGAGCTTCTTCGAGCCACAAGGTGCATAGCGTTCACAAGGTTAAGGTGTCCACCCTAAGAAAACAGCACGCTGCTCATAAGAAGGCATCAAAAGCCATAACATCGAAGGCTAAGGTGATGGATGGCCCGAAGAGATTTCTCAAAGCTATTGTAAAGAAGACCTTGAAAAAGTAAAAACGTTAAAATTAAAACAAATGTCTTAAGTGTCAAATTTTAATTGACTACTTTATTGATTGTGTTAGCTTAACTCAAAATAAAATAAAACTTTCAAAAACAAAATAAAGACAAATGTGTGCGTTTAATTTTTTTTAATGATGGTGTTCTATAACTTTTATATCTAAACTATTTTTTAAAGTTTTGGCAATTTTTAAAAATCATGTGTAGCCTCATTTTTTTAGTGACCGTATCCCAATTTAAAAGGGGAGGCAATAATATAGTGGAAATGTACTTAGTCGACACTATAGAGTGTCGAAAATATATAGACGAATTTATTTAGTCGACTTGATTTTAGTAGTCGAATGTGTACTTAGTCGACCCTATAAAATTAGTCGACTTTAGTTGAATGCATAGTTACTCGACTGTGGATTTAGTCGAATGCATAGTTAGTCGACTGTGTATTTAGTCGATTACATATTATATCGTCGATTTCATAATGTCTCGAAATCAATGTATTTGGAATTTTTCTATTTAAAGTGTGTTTCTATTTTCTATGACACTATGAATCAGTTACGTTACTTACCTCCATGCAAGATAATATTTATTATGATTGGCATCGATGCTTTAAAAAGATGAATGCAAAGTTCCGTGTTTTTAAGTTATTTTGGATTGTACTGCCTATAATTTCTGTCTCAATTGAGTTCCTTTGATCATAATTGCTACATTGGTAGTGGAACGAGTACATCATAATCACAACGCTGAACAATAACAAGTTCCAGTAAGAAACAAATTATTTATAATTTTGACCGACATATGTAGATTAACCCAATGATTGTGGGCTGCATACACGTATCAAGTCCTTAGCTAATAAAAATTCAAACTTAATTAGCATTATAGATGTCTAAGGCGATGATGTTGTAAAATCGATGCAACATCCGTCCTGAACTATTTTTAAATTTTAACAATAACATAGTAGGGCTAATCCTAGACGAATACGGCAAAAGACTGAAACGTTTTGTTTTTAGAATTTTGTTTTGTTTGTCCATACTTTGTGAAACCAAAGTAAATGCTCAAGAATCACGTGCATATTTTTAGTTTGATCAATTGTATTGATTCGACAATAAAAATTCGACTAAAACCAGGTCGCCTAATAAATTTCAACTTAATACTTGCTCGACTAATTAACCCTTTCGACTAAAAAAAATTCGACTATACCAACGGTCGACTGATGACATTTCCACTATATTATACTGACCCATTTAAAAGTATCTATTATCATGAGATGGCTCCTTAATAATTCCATATCACGGAAAAATGTGTCACACACTTTGCACCAGCAACGGTGGCCAAACATTTTTTTCTGGCGTCCTCTAAATTAACAATTACTAGATCGTTTTCCATGATCACCCATTAAACTTTGTTCTTGTTACATTAGCATTTACGGAAAAGCCTCAATTTTGAATCGTTTGTCCACTTCACCTCATTCTCCATTGATTAGTCTTCTATCAAATGATATTCAGAGCTTATATTATCTTTTAAAGAAATGTGAGCCATTAAAGTTCACATGTCATTGCATTGCCATCCTATTTAGATTCTTCGTCTGTACCTATTCCAGGGTGGGTTGATTCTTTGATAGTTTGAAAGAAAAAGCATAGGAATCTTCCATCTACTTCACTCGTTAGCCATGAGAGGTGATGAAGGTACCTTCGTTTCTGCCGCGTCATCTTGAGATGATGAAAACTGACTAGAATCTCTCACACACCTTGTATTCTCTGACGTCACACTGGTTTCACAGGTGTAAAGGGAGCTACTACTGCGGTCCAAGTTATAATTGGTCATGTCCCCAACCTTAATTTGACAACTTCTTCATTTAAGGCCAGATGAAGTCGCACTCCCTTTAAAAGTGGCGATTTAAAATGTCCGAGCACGACGACGACGGACAAGGCCCAAGCACGAGTTCATGGGGCGCAGCCCATAACGGACAAGGCCCAAGCACGAGTTCATGGGGCGCAGCCCACAACGGACAAGGCCCAAGCACGAGTTCATGGGGCGCAGCCCACGACGGACAAGGCCCAAGCTTGAGTTCATGGGACGCAGCCCACGACGGACAAGGCCCTAGCATAAATTCATGGGGCGCAGCCCACGACGGACAAGGCCCAAGCTTGAGTTCATGGGGCGCAGCCCACGACGGACAAGGCCCGAGCACGAGTGCCTGGGGTGCAGCCCAGGATGGACAAGGCCCGAGCACGAGTGCCTGGGGTGCAGCCCACGACGGACAAGGCCCGAGCACGAGTTCCTCGGGCGCAGCCCACGACGGACAAGGCCCGAGCACGAGTGACTAGGGTGCAGCCCACGACGGACAAGGCCCGAGCACGAGTTCCTCGGGCGCAGCCCACGACGGACAAGGCTCGAGCACGAGTGTCGTCCTGCTCTAATCGGTGACTCTGGTCACTTTTCCGTACTAAACTGGACATTAAAATGGCCACTATTAAAAAGAATGTCGCTTCCTCTTGTACCTCCAAAAAGAATTCACGAGCCCGAGCATGCAAGAGCAGTTTATTTATAAAAATATATGTTAATGCATGATTTTTTACATTAAGTTGGAGACTTGATAAAAAATGTCAAAGATAGAGTACCAGCGCCCCTAATACCAGTGAAACTAATGTGACGTCAGTAGAAGAGTTGGTTCGTGCTCGGGCCTTGTTGGGTTTCGCCCCAGGTACTCGTGCTTGGGCCTTGTTGGGCTTCTCCTCAGTGACTCGCTCTCGGGCTCTGTTGGGCTTCGCCCCAGAAACTTGTGGTCGGCCGTTGTCCGCGACAGAAAGATCCCCAAACACTCGTGCTGGGCAGATGATCGGGCACCATCGATGGGCTGAACAGAAACCAAATGTTTGACGAAATAATGGAAACAACATTTTAACGGGATAATAAGATGAAATCATTAAAATGGTACCCAATTGGAACTTGCTTGCTGTGGGGAGGTTCGAGACACCCATGGTAAAGCTCTTTTCGTGTGGCCTTCGCCTCCGGCACTAGTTTTTGGGACTAGTCCAGCTGCTGTGCTCAGGTCACGATTTCCGTCACGAAAAAGGGGAAAATATTTTAACGGGATAATAAGATGAAATCATAAAAATGGTACTAAATTGGAACTTGCTTGCTGTGGGGAGGTTCGAGACACCCAAGGTGCCTATTATTTTGGCTAAAGGGATGGCAACGACAATGTCAACAAAAGAGGATTTTTCCGGTGAACCCATGGACGTGGACGTAAAAGCGGCACCACCACCGCCCTCCTCACCTGTCACTGCAGACTGGACCTCCATTCTTTCAAAGAGGATACGGGAGAAGATAACGAAGAAGAAGGGTCGTCGGGAATCGCTTTTAGCCCGCAGTCAGGTAAAACACTTTCCATTAATTAGTTTTAAGAAAATTAACAATTTAATTAATTATAAATCGTATTATTTTATATTGTAATTTCCAGGTGAGCTCTAGCATGGCTAGGAGATGTTCGGCAAAAACTGCTTGTCATGCTGCGTTAGACAAGATTCAAGAAAATGTTACTCCAGGGCCACTTTCATCGTCTCATGATCCACCCCCAGCCTCACAAACACCTATACCTTACACCTCACAAATATAATATTTAGCATAAAATTTTCGTATGAACATTTTCTGAATCTTAATGATTTTTAAACTTTTTGGCAATTTCTAAAAATCCTATGTACCCTCATTCTTTTAAGTGACCTTATCCCAATTTAAAAGTATATATTATCATGATGTGGCTCCTTAATTATTCCATATCAGAAAACAATGTGTCACACACTTTGTACCAGCAACGCTTGTCGAAATTTTTTGCTTGTCTCCTCTAAATTAACAATTGCCAGACCAGGTTTTCTATAATCACCCTTTAAATTTTCTTCTTGTTACTTAGCATTTGCGGAAGAGCCTCAAGTTTTCATCGCTCGCTTTCAAGGCTTGCCACCTCATCCTTATGGTTTCTGGCGCGCCATTCTGCGATAATGAAAAATGGCTGGAATCTGTCACAAACCTTGTTTTCTCTGACGTCACACTGGTTATAAGGCAGCCACTACTGGGATCCTCGTTTCCAACTAATTGTAGAAAATATTACATTACCATTCAATTTTTACAAACAAAATTATTATCGAAAATGAAAACATTTGACAATGTTTTGAAAAGAAAAAACCGAACTAACCTTGATTTGATAACTTCTTCTCTGGAGGGACCAGTGGCACTCCCTTTAATAGTGGTCATTTTAAATCTCCAGTCGAGGATAGGACCGCGACGGCAGCAATCCTAGGGTTGATCTGCATGACTATATTTTGCTTTATTTGTCATCTTCTTACTCCATTGATCTTTCCATTGGTCCCGTGTACTATGGCCCTGTACAGCCCACGACGGAAGAGGCCCAAGCACAAGTTCTTGGGGCGCAGCACACGAGAGACAAGGCCCAAGCACGAGTTCTTGGGGCGCAGCCCACGACGGACAAGGCCCAGGCACGAGTTCTTGGGGCGCAGCCCATGACGGACATGGCCCAAGCACGAGTTCTTGGGGCGCAGCCCATGACGGTCAAGGCCCAAGCACGAGTTGTTGGGGCGCAGCCCATGACGGACAAGGCCCAAGCACGAGTTCTTGGGGCGCAGCCCATGACGGTCAAGGCCCAAGCACGAGTTGTTGGGGCGCAGCCCATGACGAACAAGACTCGAGCACGAGTTCCTGGGATGCAGCCCATGATGGACATTAAGTTGGATACTTCGCCAATAATGGCAATGATAGAAGTAGGAGCTCCCTTAACACCAGTGTGACCAGCGTCACGTCAGTAGGAAAGTTCCACTTCATCAGCCCACTATGACACGGAGGAAATGATGATACCTTCGTCCACTGTGATGGCTAACGAAAAGGATGAATTCACACGGTACTAGTGGCCGTTTGATGGCTCCTCAGGGACTCGTACTCAGGCCTTCTCTTCGTCGTTGTGCTGCACCGCAGATAATCGTAATCGAGCCTTCTCGCAGTTAGGCGTGGCCCCAGGTACTCGTGTTTGGGCCTTCTCGCTGTTGGGTGGTGCCCCAGAAACTCGTGCTTGGGCCTTCTCGCTGTTAGAAAGAAGAATGGTACGTTTCACTTTTAAACAATTTACGCTGCTCTTAACATGCCCATCATTATTCTGGTAACTAATTGAAATGAGTTGGATTATTTTTTTACAGAAAGCAATAAGGCCAGGAGAGATTCTGGAAGAAGTTGAAAATCATTGGGAGAATTTATTTGAAGGGAAGCCCAATTTATGGTTCAGTGGAAGCGTGAAGGAGTTGAACGAACGACATCAAAAAAGGAGATGTGGTTAAAATCATACCTAGACCAACTAAACATGAATTGGAAGGCATGCCTGGGACCTTGAGAAGATGGAAGCAGGAGATAGCAAAGAAAAGAAGGGGAATTATGGTTCACCAGGCTATGATAACGTAAAACGTTTTCATTAGTGATCTAGATTGGGGACATGATGAAAGGGCGACATTTTCTTTGTGCTTGGGCCTTCTAGTTGGTGGGCTGGGCCCTAGGAACTCGTGCTTGGGCCTTCTCGTTGGTGGGCTGGGCCCTAGCAACTCGTGCTTGGGCCTTCTCGTTGGTGGGCTGGGCCCTAGGAACTCGTGCTTGGGCCTCTTCGTTGTTGGGCAGGGCCCTAGGAACTCGTGCTTGGGCCTCCTCGTTGTTTGGCAGGGCCCTAGGAACTCGTTCTTGGGCCTTCTCGCTGTTGGGCTGCGCCTCAGGAACTCGTGCTTGGGCCTTCTAGTTGGTGGGCTGGGCCCTAGGAACTCGTGCTTGGGCCTTCTCGCTGTCGGGCTGCGCCTCAGGAACTCGAGCTTGGGCCTTCTTGTTGGTGGGCTGCGCCCTAGGAACTCGTGCTTGGGCCTTCTAGTTGGTGGGCTGGGCCCTAGGAACTCGTGCTTGGGCCTTCTCGCTGTTGGGCTGCGCCTCAGGAACTCGTGCTTGGACCTTCTCGTTTGTGGGCTGGGCCCCTTAAACTATTTAAATCTAGGTAGCTCAGCCACATTAAAATACTGGTTCATCATTAAAATAGTCTAAAAAGTTATGTCTAATTTGATTTTAATGTGCGCTATTGCTATTGGATTTGCTTATGGGCGAATGTAATTCCCAGACCAAGTAAAAGTTAAACTAATTTTTGCACATATCATTATTAAATTTTTCATGAAATTTGAACGAATAAACCAACAGATTACAATCACCAATAACAACTGCGTTCCTGAAGCAACGTTCTGTGATTGGACTGAGGACTGTGTTGATGGAACTGTTTAGCCTGAAGGCAGTACACCCTGTCCGGAAGAATTTGTACGTTAACTACCAGTACAAGTTTTAAAAAAATTACAACTATTTATTTTCCCAAGTATAACATATTTAGTGGATGTGTGACAATAGATACTGAGTTGTACTCAGTGAGTACTAGACGCTTATGTATGTGATGGAGTGAATGGCTTCATATATGGTAGTGATGAACCTAAAGACTGCCGACCATGTCCAAAAGAACATGTACGTTTTAAAGTGAAAGTGTCCCAACGGTAATTGCGTTTATGATTGTCACATTTGTGATGTGGATAATGTTTGTGGTGACAGTGAGTGACAATACGTAAGAAAATGCCTTTGTAAAAAAAAATATTTAGGTATTTAAAATTTCAACATTAGTTGGCAAATTTGTTCAATATATTAATTCATTTTGAAATAAAAACAAAATGTAACAACTGACAATTATGTTAAGTACACACTACGTATCATTCACTTATGTAGCAGTTTCTTATATCCTTCTTGTTATCTTTTAGGGTTCTAGTCTCGTCGTCCGCCCATTTTGTATTCTAGATTTTTCGAACATTAACCAAACATAATCAAGCTCATGTCGCTGCATCTTGGGCTTTCTCGTCGTTGGGCTGCTCCTCATGCACTCGTGCTCGAAGTCAGAGGAAAATATCAGATAAACATACCGTTTTGTCGACTTTTGCATTATAAACTTGTTAAATATTCAAATGCAAGCATTTGGTCTACTGACATTTAAGTTGTCAAACAAAATGTAGGAAGTGCATTAACGTTATATATTTAGCTGTCTATTTTCCTTGTGTATCAATTTTCCGTGATAAATAAGCTATATATACGGTATTAATTAATCAAGGTTAGGCACCCAATTAAATAATCATGAAAAATTCATTGAAATTGATATCACTATATTTATGCTGTACATGAATTTGCTCTCTAGTTGATAACATGTCTGATTTGTGTGAGCGACAAGGCAAAAAAAACTTTATCAATTTGATGGACCAGACAAAAGATAAGCACTTCATATTGTTTATTTTGCAGAAAAATGTCTCTCTTTTCCTGACAGCGTCTAATCCAAACTCTCATATCAATTATAAGCCTGGCAAAATATCAGGAAGAGTATTAAATGCACGTTTCTCCAGCATGTCACCATGTCCTTCCGTGTAATATTGGCATTGGTCATTGATAATGTATAGCGATAAGTTTAAATTGAAATTAGTATCAAGGTTATCAATAGCAATAATTTTTCAGTATTTATAGCCGTCGAATTGATCTGTTTAAATTAGTTCAGTATTAATTGTCTCACTGTTGAAACCTTTAAAGAAATACTAAATTAAATATGAAGTCTACTTTTGTTTTAGTAGGCATACTTGCCATTGTCGGGGTTGCACTTGGGCAGCAATGTGACGCAGACGAGGTAAAATCTTAAGAAAAAAAAAATTACGAAACTAAACTTATTAAAAAATAATTACTAAACAAAACATATATTTAGTTTGAATGCGCCAACGGAAATTGTATTCCTGAAAGATGGGTCTGCGATGGGGATAACGACTGTGGTGACAGAAGCGATGAGCCTGAGGATTGCCCCCCATGTCCAACCGGATATGTAAGTTCACTACTCACAAATTAACTAAATTAATTTGTTAAAAATCGTTTGACTTTAATTAAAAATTTAAATATTTAGTGGCAATGCCCCAACGGTCAATGCATCCCAGAATATTACATCTGTGACGGGGATGACGACTGTGGTGACATGAGCGATGAGCCTGAAGACTGCCCACCTTGTCCAATCGGTTATGTAAGTAAAACTTACAACCTGGTTTAAAAAAGTAGAAAAACTTTAAATAAACTTTAATTCATTTTCTTATTTATGGAAATATTTAAATAGTGGCAGTGCCCTAACGGACAGTGCGTCAACGAAAACTACATTTGTGATGGGGACAATGACTGTGGTGACTGGAGTGACGAGACGGAGGAAGCTTGTCCCTGTTCAGATGACGAATTAAGGTGTCCCTCTTCTCCAGGTGGTGATGGTCCTCCGGGTGCTTGTATTCCACCTGAATACGTTTGTGACCCTGAAGGAATCTGGGATTGTGCTGATGGTAATTAACAATCAATTAATTTAGCTCTTGCATTTGAATTTTTTTTAAACTTAATTTAGAAAAAATAATGAATTTATTAAAAAAAATATTTTAAAGGGTCTGATGAGGCTAACTGCACTGTCCGCGGTACTTCTACCCATAAGGTACACAATGTCAAGGTAACTGCCTTGAGAAGTAAGCACGCCGCTTATAAGAAGGCAGTCAAAGCTAAAAAGGCCATGCATAAGAAGATGGACAGCAGGAAGGAATTTCTTAAAGCTATTTCAAAGAAGAGCATGAAGAAGCAGACACGTCACTAAAAAATGTTATCATGTGTAAAAACTAATTGGCTTATTTATTCAGTGTTAATTTATTTAAAAATAAAATAAAAGCAAAGTTTGACAAAGTACTTGATACGAATCATATGATTTATATTATTTATTCAGTTAAGGTTTTTGATAAAATGATAAGCTCGTCATGTAACCATTTAGATGATAAGTTCATAATTTATGTAAGATAAACGACGTTATAGCTGGCTTATCATTACATATTTATATTTGATGGATTTTTCATACTGTTGGTCAGACATGTATAGTGTTTTACTGCATAATAAACTGTGTCAGTGAGACTACCCTCGTCAAAGTGACAATGACATTGACTCGTGATAACATTTAGGTGTAAGGTTTACGATAACGATGATTTATCTAATATTAAATTTATCAAGACCACTAATTATACATTTTCAATGGACTTTAGTTTACATATTTTATACCATATTGTTCAGAAGCTGTAATTCAGTTCCGTAAATATTTAAACTGGTTAAGTGACACTTAAACAAATGAAGTTCACAGTAATTTTATTTGGCATTCTTGCCATTTTTGGGTTGACGTATGGTCAACAGTGCGAGGATGGAGATGTAATATCAGAAATAAATTATTATATTTTAATTTTAAAAAATCATTTTCTAGAAACGTTTAACAAATTTCGAAAATAATATTTAGTTTCAATGCACAAATGGAACTTGTATTCCTGAGAGATGGTTCTGTGATGGGAAAAACGACTGTGGGGACAGGAGTGACGAGCCTCAAGATTGTCGCCCAGCATGCCCAATAGGATATGTAAGATAAATAATCATCAACTGTAAATATATTTAAATACAATTAAATTAAAATAGTATTTAGCTTTGATACTCCTAAAAATTAAATGTTTAGGTGCGCTGTGCCAATGGAAAATGCATTCTAGTAATGTTTTTCTGTGATGGGGACAACGACTGTGGTGACTGGAGTGATGAGCCTGAAGACTGCCCACGATGTGCTCCAGGATATGTAGGTTTTATGAGACTCTAAAGTTTAAATGGTAATTTAACATTATTATTTGTTTTGTACATTAACTTTACTATCCATTTGGGAAAATTATAGTGGCAGTGTCCCAAAGGAGGCTGTATTTATGAAGACTCAATGTGTAATGGGGAAAATAATTGTGGTGACTGGAGTGACGAGAAGGAAGACGTATGTCCTTGTTCAGATGACGAATTAAGGTGTCCCTCGCCTCCAGGAGAAGATAAACCAGGGTCTTGTACTCCTCCAGAATATATTTGTGATCCTGACGGAATCTGGGATTGTTATGATGGTAATTATTGGATAAACAATTAGATTTAGAATTTTATTAATTTTAACAGGTTGTACGGTTATATTTCAGGTTCTGATGAGGCGAACTGCACTACTGTTCAAGCTGCTTATATTCTAAAGGTCAAGTAAGAACGCTTCATATTTGAAGGTCTCCCAAACCAAAAAAAAAATTATGAAGGGAATTTTAAATAAATCGAGGGTCGAATTATGTTTATTTAAGTAATTGTATTTTAATAAAAAAACGTCTAATTTTCTATAAAAAGTATGCAAATTGTATTTATTTTTTAAGGAATTTATTTACTGCGGCGTATAACATTTTCAATACAGATTATATACAAACTTTAATCAAAGTCAAAAACGAATCATTAAGTTATCGCTGCATGTTTTCCTGCATGTTTAACTCTGTCACAGGGTAACTTTTCTGATAGTGTTTCAAACAAATTACTTCCCATATGATATGATAAGCAGTATGATTAGCAGAAACATAATTTAATTTTTTTATCAAGGTTAACCTGAGTAAAAGCTTTACAGTTTTTAAAGCTATACAGCTAACCATTTCAAATTAGTATGTCCAGTGTATAAAATTGTGAAACAATGATGTCTACTTGGGTCTTAATTGGCATACTTGCCATTTCTGGAGCTGTATTTGGGCAGCATTGTGACGAAGGCCAGGTAAAATAAAGTGAATTAATATTTTTTTACTAGATTTTTTTATATATATATATTTAAATATCTAGTTCGAATGCGCCAATGGAATGTGCATTCCTGAAAGTTGGGTTTGCGATGAAGATAACGACTGTTTTGACTGGAGTGATGAGAGGGAGGAGGCTTGTCCTTGTTCGGATGACGAATTAAGGTGTCCCTCGGAAGCAGGTGGTGATGGTCCACCAGGTGCATGTATTCCACCTGAATATGTTTGTGATCCGGAAGGGATTTGGGATTGCGCAGATGGTAATTAATAAACAGTGGATTTAACTGTTGCATTTAATTATTATTACTGTAGTTATTTCTTAATTTTAACTTCAACTTTTGTGGTTTTTAAAGGGTCTGATGAGGCTTATTGCACTGTTCGAGCTGAGTCTACCTATAAGGTACACAATGTCAAGGTAACTGCCCTGAGAAGTAAGCACGCCGCATATAAAAAGGCAAGCAAAGCTAAAAAGGCCAAGCATAAGAAGATGGACAGCAGGAATGAATTACTTTAAAGTTATTGCAATAAAAAGCATGAAAAATCCGAAACATCTTAAGAAACACTTAAAATTGCGGTATTTATTTATTGTGTTTGTTTATTTTAATAAATAAAACCAGTTTTCACAAATTATTATTAGTCTGTGGAATATTTCATTTTGACGTTTATTTGTGTAATGATAAACTAATCATTATGCATTTTTATAAGCTAACTTTGCATTTTTGTGTAAAATTTAATAACATAATGGAATACGATATTGTTGGCTTATCATTAAATATTTATATCTTTGACTAATTTCTTTCTAGAACTGATAAATTTTAATTATACATAGTTAATCAAGTGTCATCTAAATTTTTACATAATAAATTATTATGCAATTAAATAACAAGCCCTGAACAAATAAGGAAGTTTTTAAAACATGTGTTTTTTCGATTTTTTTCGACATGCTTCACTGTACCTGAATCCTTCCTGTAAAAATTGACATTGATGTTTCATGATAAATGGTATAAATTAAAGATGTTATCAAGATTATCATAAGTAAACGTTGTACATTATTTAAAGCTATACAGTTCGTTTATTTCAAGTTAGTTCAGTATATTTTTTAGTAGAGGTTTAGTATAAAAAGTTGCGAAACAATGAAAACTTATTTGGTACTTATTGGCATTCTTGCCATATTTGGACTGACATATGGAGAAGTGTGCGAAGACGACGAGGTAAACTTTTTTGGCAATTAAATTCAAGTTGGTTTAAGATTTTAATGCATTTTCTTGAAAAAAAAACAAATCATAAATTCTCTGTGACAACGGAAACTGCATTCCTGATACTTTTTCATGGGAATATATTTAGATGCAATGTCGAAATGAACGCTGTATTCTTGAAAGTTACATTTGTGATGGGGATAATGACTGTGATGACTGGAGTGAAGAAGCTAACTCTACTCTTGGTGCTGCTGTAATTCCGAAGGTTAACAAAGTCAATATAGACGTCCTGAGAAGTAAGCAAGCCTCTCACAAAAAGGGCCCCAAACAAATACACTTTCGCATAAGTTGATAGATGGCAGGAAAGGTTCCATTGCAAAGAAGACAATTAAAAACTACACTTAATACAAGAAAAGCATTTTTTGACAATGATTGTCTAATTTGTACACTTTGATCAATTAAAGATTAGCTGATGTTATCAATCGGAATTTTATATAAAGCTGTGTATTGAATATGGTTGATCAACTGGTTGTTATGCACATAGCTATTAACGATCTAAACTAAAACTGCAAAATTGCATCTGCATTTTACAACTCTGGAAAAAATATGTTTGAGATAAAAGCTGAAAAATGCAAATCATATAAAACCAATTTAATAATTCTCAAAAGTCAATTTAAATAATGCATGGTTTCTTATCCCAAATATATTGTCAGCGTTTTAGTCGTACAAATGACAGCACCAATGATAACATCAACGACAAATGATGGTTTTAATTATAGATGGATTTCTAGCCATTTTTTAGCTCGCAAATAGTCAGCAGTGCCGGGTTCAAGAGGTATAGTTTATCTAAACCTTTTCAAATAATAATTTAAAACATATTTTTTCTAATTATTTTTATTTAGTTTGAATGCGCAAACGGGAATTATATCGGAGGAATATGGTTTTGTGACGGGGATAATGACTGTGGCGACTGGAGCGATGAACCGGAGAACTGCAGGCCGTACTGTCCAGTAAGGATATGTATGTCCAAAAGTTTAAAAAAATATACAATTTAAGTTATATCATAAATTAGCACAATCACAATTTATTTTAAAATGTACCTTATTAAGTTTGAATGTCCCAACGGAAAATGTATACCAGAAAGATTAATCTGTGACTTGCACAACGATTGTGGTGACTGGAGTGATGAACCTGAAGACTGTCCACCATGCGGAAATAGATTTGTAATTTATAGTATAGTTTGGGTTAATTATGATTATGATTTCTAAAGTAAACTTCGCTTATTGATTGATTGGGGAAATATGCGGTTTTTTAGTGGCAATGTCCCAATGGAGACTGCGTTTTTGAGGGTTTCCTTTGTGATGGGCTTAATGACTGTGGTGACTGGGGTAATGAGTCTGACGAAACTTGTCCGTGTGCAGATACCGAAATAAAGTGTCCTACTCTCTCGACACCTGGTGAAGGACCTCGAGGTGGGTGTATTCCACCTGAGTATGTTTGTGATCCGGATGGGATTTGGGACTGCACAGATGGTAAAATTGTAGTATAAGCTTACTAAGCTTCAGAGGTATATTTAAATGGTTTTTTGGGTATATTTCAGGTTTTGATGAGGCTAATTGTACTATTTGGGCTGCTTCCATTTACAAGGTTGATAAAGTAAATGGACCGGGCCTTGCGAAATAAACATGCCACTGACAATAAGGCATTAAAATCCAAGATGTCTGAGCATAAACTGAAGAATAGCAGGAGAACTTTTCTCAAATCAATTGCAAAGAAGACGAAGAACCAAAATATGAAATAATATATTTTATGGCTTTATTAAAAAAAAAAATTGACGTCGTGATTAGTTTCGTTGATAATATTTATTTATACAAATATGTCAAAGTGGCGACACGCTTTACATTTAAGGCGTGTGCCATAAACAAAGCACATATTTTCAGAATGGATTATCACCAAATATACTAATGGTAGAAAGTTAAGTTTTCCATTTCAAGAAAGTGCTTCTTTTTGTGCTATAAAACCTACTTCATTAAGAAGTTTACCTTCTTATTGTAATAACATTAACGGCAGTCTAAGAAGCTGAGTTGAATACTGTGATTTCCTACTTTTTGAAACATTAGTTTTTTGTCCTAAACTAGTTCTTCCATGTAAAAAGAATACCTCGAATATTTTTACACCTCGAAAATACTCCAAGAAATGCTGCTTTTTTAAGCCCTGTTTCGTCTGAAACTAACAGCCCAGTTTATAACTACAGCCTTTAAAAATTATCGAATTAAAAAAAATCCTTAGATTTTTCCAATAACAGTGCATTTTTTGCTCAAGCTTTTATTTGGTCACGATTAAAATACCGAACTCCAGGCTTCATTTTGTGTGGAGTACTCGCTCTAATGATGTTCGCTTCAAAAGTTACATTGATGGAAATCATACTTGGTTCAAACAATTGAGAATTTTATTTCATAGACACATAGAAACGTAAGATGATGTCGTTTTATTGATATCTTATGTGATAATTGTAGCCAAGCTTCTACTACACACGTCCAATACTGCACAAATGGCTAAATTATGAATTAGAGTTTTTTACCATTAGAAACATTACCAGTTTGGTAATAATTTTACGTCAGGAACTGCAAGAATTTTGTAATGATTGTTTCCCGGTGATATTTGGAAATACCAGAAAATTAAAAAAAATCAACCACTATTATTTTTAATGTAAAAAATGAAGTACTTTCGAATGAAGTACAAAGCAATGTACCCAATATGCAAAGTAAAAATTCAAAGTGAAATTAGATGCTTCGTTTATGGCACACCCCTTAAGATCACAATGTAGCTTCACCAAAATATCCAAACGGTTTTAGCTTAAGAAGTTCACATTAAATAAAACATTTAAATAAATATTGCTAATGGCTG